>PITA01022234.1:0-30809 GCA_004023965.1 Spilogale gracilis | reverse complement strand
ATCAATAAAATCTTAAAAAAAAAAAAAGCATGTAAAAGTGGACCTGTGCAGTTCAAACCTGTGTTGTTCAAGGGCCAACGGTATAAACATGAGGCCGGTGTGAAGAGGCTGACCTTGCTCTCGGGCAGAGGGAGCAGCAGAGGCCCCGGCTGAGCACAGTGAGGACGGTGCTGGGGCTGACACCGCGTGGGGAGAGCAGCAGTAGGAAAGGTCAGGCTGTCTAGCGGTCTCAGGCCACCAGGGAGGACTCCGCCTTCACCGCAGGCTTCTAACAGAGGAGCTCCATGACCCCACGCACATTTTTAAAGGATCACTCTGCCTGCTGGTTGAGAACAGGCTGTACGAAGGCAAAGTTAATCTCGGAGATGTAGTGGCTTAGAGCACAGAAAGAAAGCCTCCGATTTGGGAACTGGATGGGAAGTATGAGAGAAGAGGAAAGGAGAAGCCAAAATTTCTGGACTGAGCGATCTGCAAAGACAGGCTAGGGAGAGAAGATAGGGAGTTCAGTTTTGGATATGCTCAGTTTAGAGTATCTATTAGACAATCTAGTGGAGATACCAAGTAGCATGTTGGAGGTACTCGTCTGGGCTCCAGGAGAGAGATTTGGGTTAGAGAAAGAAATGTGAGAGTCACTAGCATGTAATGGTTCCAAAGTCAGGAGACCCAACGAGATCACCAAGAGGATTCATTCCATTTATGTAGAAGGCACTATATTAATCGGGTATTCTAGGAGATTAAAAGAGAACCGAATTTGGTCTGGACTTCCAGGGCTCACATTCTAGTTGGGAGTCAACTAGTTTGCTTTCATAGAACAGAGAGGTGAAATAAGAGTATGGGGGGCAGGGAGAGGTATTAAGTCAAGAGGTCTGAGTGTCAAGTGTTGGCCTCTTTTATTCCCAAACTTTAAATGTTGGAGTCCCTCAGGGCTGGATCCTCTCTTCTTTTATTTATCTCTATTTTATCCCTAGGTGAGTTCATTCCGTGTCATGAAACAATCTACCTGCCGTGGCTCCAAAAGCACATTCCTCTTTTCTGGGCTTCAATTTTCCCGCTGCACCTGGTTGTCTAATGTCTAGGCACTTCACCCGACCGGAAAGCCAATAAAGGACTCGCCATTCCCACCCCCCCCACCCCTTCTCTTCCACCAGCGTCCCCATCTCTGTTGCCACCTCAGTGGCTACTCAAAGAAAAGACAAAACAAGTCATCTTGGCCCATAGCCTTCACATCCCCATCCATCAGCGATCTGCCTCCAGATGAAATACGTATCCCATGTTGGTCTGCTCGCCTCCATTCCGTTTTTTACTTCCTGGTCTCAACTACCATCGCTTCTCACTGGAACTACCCTACCCAGCTTCTTAACTGGCATCCCCACTTCTACTCTAAACCCTCACAACAGGATGATTAAAAAGCAAAACATAAATCAACTTATGTTACCTCCTTAAAACCCTCCCATGGCTTCACCCACAGGATAAAGGCCTCCTTCCTCATTAATCTCCTCTTTTCTGATTATCACAAAGGCAAAGCGCTTCCCAACTCACAGCCTCCAACCTCACCATTTTCTTTTCTTGGAATACTCTCTCCTGGCTCGCTGGTATACCATTTAGATCTCAGATTAAATGTCACCTCTTCAAAGAAGATTTCTGTAATCTGTTCCTACATCCTCTGGAACATCACCTGTTTATTTCCTTTGTAGGCCTCACCACCATCTACCTTACCTTCCTTGTCTTCCCTGTCGTTGTCTCCTTCCTCCACTAGCCCAAGAGGCGAGACCTTTCCCCTGATGAAAAGGACCTGCTTGTCTTGTTTCATGTCTAGAAGAGTGACTGGCACACAGCAGGCCCTTGACCAGTAGTTGCTGAGTACGTAACTAAGCAACAGGACCTAGGTTTGCAAATTCATGGCACATTTAATACACCCATGAGGCAGCAGCATGAAGGCTCACAGGTGCATAAAATCAGAAATGAGGTTACAAAGGCAAGTCTGAAAAAACAAATGACAACACCAATCAATGCCTTGACCACTAATTCATTCATTCATTTGCCAAGCCTTGTTTGAGCGCCTATTGTATGTGAGGGGTCTCTAATTAGTGCATTGGGACACAATGGTGAGCCAAGTCCTGAGCACAGAGACTGGAGGAGGGATAGGTAATTTTGAGTGTTATGAGAACCCATGGAAAGATCAAGAACTCAGTCTTTCTTTCTTTTTTTTTTTTTTTCTCTGCCTGCATCTCTGCCTGCTTGTGATCTCTCTCTGTCAAATGAATAAATAAAATCTTAAAAAAAAAAAAAAAAGAACTCAGTCTTTCTGATGGAGCGGGGAAGAATAAGAAAGGCTTTTTAGAACTGGTGCTCTCTAAATTGAGACCAATAGGTTAAGTTGGAATTAGTCAGGAAAAGGACTTGGAGGGAGGGGAAGGGAAGGGGCAGGAGGAGCTGCAGGGAGTGGACAGCGTTCCAGGATGGAGAGCCATAAGTCCAAGAGCTTAGAGCAGGGGACACAGTGATTGGCCAGGGGCTGGGATGTCAAGGGAGGTGTTAATGGTCAGTGGAAAGGTAGGAGAGAAACTTTGCTCCAAGAATTCTCTTTCACTCACACATTTCCATCTCCCTCTGCCTTCTCCCAAACTCGGTCTCCAAACACACTTTGAGATCTGAATACCAGCCGGTACTTACTTCTCCCCATTCGACATTTTTGGGTGGCAAAGGGTAGTGTAAAGTTATGTCATAAGCTATTTCTTCCATGAACCATTTGAAACTTTTGCAGTTGTGATCCTCTCGAAATTTTTTCAGCTCAGATATATCTCCATATGGTAATGCCTTCGATTCAGGACGACTAGCATAGAAGTAGTCTTTGTATTCATCCCACCAAACTTCTACAACTCTAACATAATTCTGTGAAAAAGAAGATATCATTACAAAAAAGAAAGATATCTGTAATGCCATAAAAAGCCCATCTTAGACACACTAAATATGACCAACATATGACCAACATATAGACCAACATAAATATGACCAACAAACTCATTTTGATAGGACCTGATATTTAATTTAACAAATGCAAGTGAGCTAATGACCCAAATATGTCAACTGCTAAGGACAAAATGTCATGCACATTCAACTAAGAAGTGATGGACACAGAATCTGACATCACTAGGCTGTAAAAATTGTAGATCCTAAGACTGTATGTTCTATCCACCTTCTGGAGGAAGACGGTGAAGCTCAGGAAGGGTTTAGGAGAAACTGCCTAGACACAGATGCTCCCTCCTCCGGAATAATCTCTATTAAAACCACACGACTAGCATGTGTGGGGAAAAGGCTCATTTCAGAAACCATTACAAAGAACAATCGCTGTGTTGAATAAAACATATATATTTTTTGCAAGTGGTTTTCTTGGGTAATGGTAGGACTATAATAGAACTGTTTTGCTATCACCCAGAATTAACCGGATAGTTTCCCCAGTTGATGCTCTTTGAAGAAATGCAATTAAGGAACAATAAATAAGCTGATGCTGTAGGAACTGACAAAGACCTATCCTGTAAGGTTTAACGGAATGAATCCACGTGGGCATGAATATTATGACAGATGGATTACAGACTCAATCTAGTCCCTTGATCTCCGAAAAGGACTTGGAGGGAGGGGGAGGAAAGGGGCAGGACAGCAAATGTTCTCTAGAAAAGGCGGGAGAGGAAGGCTCTCTGGTGCAGTGGGCCCCACAGTCTCTGTAGCAATTACTCAGCTCCGCTGTTGTCCTGAGAAGGTAGCTCACACCATATGCACAGATAGGTGTGCTGGTGCTCTGGTGGCCCTTTATCTACTAAAAAGGGCTGGATTTGGTCTAAAGGCCATTGTTGCTGGGCCCTGCTTTACATCAGGAGTAGAAAACACCTTGTGCATTGGAAACCAATGATGTACTTGATGTTGGCTAACTGAATTTAAATTAAAAAAAAGGAAAGAAAAGAAAAGACCCTGTATTCAGATTAAGATTCTCCTAGGCTATGACTACCAAAGGGTGAACATAACGGTGCTGTTGCAAAAGCCCCTGGGTTTCCAAACAGCGGGACGCGGTGGTGCCCCTGGGTTCCCACACAGCGGGACGCGGTGGTGCCCCTGGGTTCCCACACAGCTGGATGTGGTGGTGCCACAACAGAGCACATAATGTTATTGCTAAATTGTCTCAACTTCTGCAAAGTCACCCAAAAGTGGACACAGCCCATGTCTTCCAGATATGAATGAACATGAAGAATTCAGTGCACACACATACGGTGACAGCAACACAAAGAAGGAGCACTTCAAGAAGGCCAGAGGGGTAGCATGGAGGGGCATGGGACAGCTCGGTCTTGAAGGAGTGGTTCATTATGTGGGAATGCTATTGAGGGCAAAGAGAAACCCAAAAGAAATGTGACTAGCATGGTACGTTTGAAGTCCTGCAAGTAGTTTTCCACAATGCAGCCTGGCGTGTTTTGTGAAAATTAAAAAGCATTTAATGTCTGGTATATACTAAGGACTTAGAAAGTGTTACCGATTATTATTATTATTCTTTCCTAAGGACTTTGAATTTTATCCCTTAGCTGAGAGCCATCAAAAGGCTTTATGCAGGTACAGACATCAGATTGCATTTTCAGGCCAGTAACACTGGTGGTGAGTGGGAGACAGACCAAAGAGGGCTGCAGCTGATGGCAGAGAGACCAAGTAGGAGGCTGTTTAATATCCATGGGATTCGAGGACCTGCGCGAAGCAGAGAAAGGAATGGATCTCAGAGATGTGTATGAAGTAGAATCTTCAGGGCTCAGTAAGTGGAAGGGAAGGGACGCATCCCCGCAAAGTTTCATTCATAGGCAAACAGAGAATGCAGGAAAAGGAATTGCTTTTGCGAGAAATTTAAAAACGTCAGCTTTGGCTACATTGAGTTTGAAATGCCCGAGGGTCACCTAAGAAGATAATTCTAGGCGACAACTACCTAAAAAAGTCGGAAGCTCAGAGAAGGCAGATGAGCTGGATAAACAGACTTAAGCCATTGGCACACGTGGTTGATGTGGATGATGGAGGGGAAACGGCCTGGCATACTCTGGGCACTCACGGAGTGGAAACGGAATGTTGCATTTACCAGGTCTTTTTCCTATTTATTTATTTAGTCATTTATTTATTTCAGGTCATTTTTCCAACATGTACTGTTAATTTTTAGAGTGGATAAAGATTTCCCTCTCATCTCTTTTCCGTTTCCCTGTAGCACAGGCCTTCATGAATCAATGTGACTTCCCATTAATTCTTCATGGTTATAGGTCCAACTCCGAGGGCAGCTGTTTTTCCTGCAAAGCCAGTCAGGCTGGGTGTTAATTTGGTGCTCTTTGTTTTATTGTGGATATTTTAATCTCATCTCTTCTGGCAGCTGGGGTTCCTTTTGACCATTTCTATGATAATCTGACTACTTAGAAAGCTGTGTTCTTTCCCAAGACCTTTCCATCTCTGCTTCTATTATCTACTTCCCTTTAAGAGACTTGGTTGAAGGGCTCCAAAAAATGAATGGAATCAGACTCCTATGCACTTAGAATTTATGAAAGCAGCCCAACTAAAGAAACTTCAAAGTTGCTCAGTCAAAAAGAGAGGACTTCATCTTCCTAGCCGTGGGATATTTGGTCTCTGTGTAAAGCTTTTCTGCTCTATCCCTGGTTTGAGGGACAGAAAATATTAATCTTTTGCAAGCATTGTTCAAAAATTTGATTTTCTTTACTGCACAAACTCCTAATAGGATTAATTTTTTTTTAGACCAAACAAAAATTATATTTTACTCATGTGAAAATAGTAGAAGCTGATATTTTCCTTTCAACTACTTTCCTACAGACTGGTAGTTTCTTTTTTTGTTTTTGTTTTTGTTTTTTGTTTGTTTGTTTGTTTTTACTTTTTCTGAGATGTCTTCTCATGGAGAACATTCAATATAGAACTCTTTTTTTTTTTTTTTTTCAATATAGAACTCTTAATCAGAATGGGATACAAGGAATAATCTTAAAAAGTAATAAGATATATACACCAATGCAAAAATCTTCAACAGAATATCAGCAAGCTGAATTCAACAATACACTGAAAGGATTATACACCATGATCAAATGGGATCTTTCCAGGGATTCAAGGATGGTTCAATGTCCACAGACCAGTCAATGTAATACACCACTTTAATAAATAGAACGACAGAAATCATATAACTTTCTCAAGGATGCAGAAAAAGCATTTGATAAAAGTCAACAACCATCTATGATAAAAATTCTCAACAAAGTGAGTAGAGAGGGGACGTACTTCAACATAATGGAGGCTCTGTATTACAAGCCCACAAGCTGACATCACACTCAAAGATGAAAAGCCGAAAGATTTCCATCTGAGATCTGGGACAAGGATGCCCACTCTTGCCACTTTTATTCAACTTAGTGTTGGAAGTCTTAGCCATGGCAATCAGACAAGGAAAGAAATAAAAAGCATTCAAACTGGGAAAGAAGAAGTAAAATGGTCACTATTTGCAGATGATATGGCACTTTACATAGAAAACCCTAAAGACTCTACCAAAATGTTATTAGAACTAATAAATGAATTCAGTAAAGTTGTACGATACAAAATTAATATATGTAAGTCTATTGCATTTCTATAAACTAATAATGAGTTATTGGAAAAGAAATTAAGAAAACAATCTATTTGCAACTGCAACAAAAAAAAAAATCTACAAATAAATTCAACTAAGGAGGTGAAAGACCTATACTCCAAAAACTATAAGACACTGATGAAAGAAATTGAAGATAACACACAAAAAAATGGAAAGATACACCACATTCATGGATCAGAAGAATCAATATTATAAAAATGTCCATACTACCCAAAGCAATTTACAGATTCAGTGCAATCTCTTATCAAAATACCAACAGTGTTTTCATAGAATGAAAACAAATAATCCTAAAATCTGTGTGGAACCACAAAAGGCCCTGAATAGCAAAAACAATCTTGAGAGAGAAGAACAAACCTGGAGGTATGATGCTTCCTGATTTCAAATTATACCACAAAGTTACAGTAGTCAAAAACAGTATGGCACTGGCACAAAAAAAGACACATATGGAACAGGATGGAGAGTCCTGAAATAAACCCAGGCTTATATGGTCAATTACTCTTTGACAAATGAGGCAAAGGGGAAAAGACAGTTTCCTCAACAAATGCTGGGAAAACCAGACAGTCTCTTGCAAAAGAATGAAACTGGACCACTTTTTTATATGACATACAAAATAAACTCAAAATGGACTGAAGACTGAAACATAAGACCTGAAACCATAAAATTCTTAAGAAAACAGAAGAAGCAAGCTCTTGGACAACATTTTTTTTTTTTAATCTATCTCCTCAGGCAAATGCAGCAAAAGAAAAATAAACAAATGGGACTACATCAAATTAAAAATCTTTTGTATAGTGAAGGAAACCATCAATAAAATGAAACGGCATCCTACTGAATAGGAGGATATTTGCAAATGATCCATTCAACAGGGGTTAATATCCAAAATAATAAAGAACTTACATGATTTAATATCGAAAAGCAAAAAACCAATTTAAAAAATGGGCAGATGACCTGAATAGACATTTCTCCAAAGAAGACAGACATCTGGCCAACAGACACATGAAAAATTACTTAACCTCACTAATCATCAGGGAAACATAAATCAAAACCACAAGGAGGTATCACCTCCCACCTGTCAGAATGGCTATTGTCAAAACGACAAGAAATAACAAGTGTTGGTGAAGATATGAAGAAAAGGGAACCCTTGTGTGCTTGTTTTTTGAAAGTGCAAACTGGTGCAGCCACTATGAAAAAGTACGGTGATTCCTCAAAAAATTAAAAACAGAACTACCATACAACCTTGCTATTCTACTTCTGAGTATTTATCCAAAGAGGACAAAAACACTAATTCAAAAAGATATATGTGCCCTTATGTTCACTGCAGCATTATATATAATATAATTTACAATTATAATAGCTAAGCTATGGAAGCAACCTAAGTGTCCACTGATAATACTGATAGATAAAGAAGATGTGGGGTTTATAGATACACATGCACACACACGCACATACACACACAATGGAATATTACTCAGCCTTAAAAAAGAATGAAATCTTGCCATTTGTTAGAACATAGATGGGCCCAGATGGACAACATGGCTGGTATTAGTAAGTGAAATGAGTACAGCAGGGAAAGACAAATACCACACGACTTCACTTCTGTGTGGAATTTAAAAGACAAAACAAACAAGCAAACAAAGCAAAGCAGAAACAGGTTCACAGATGCAGAGGGCGATGGGATGGTTGCCGGAGGAGAGAGGGGTGAGCAGATGGGTGACACAGGAAGGGGAAGCAATGTAAGCACAGGGAACAGGGTTAATAATATCGTAACAGCTTCCATGGTGACAGATGGCAGTGAGATTTATCGTGGTGATCATTTCACAATGCATACACTCTGTGCACCTGCAAAATAACATCGATAATACTGTATGACAACTCTACTCCAAATGAAAACAAAACAAAAATGATAAGGTGTTTCATGAATCAGCACGGCCTCAGTTAAAAGGGGGAACCAGCGTTGACTGCTTAAAAGATTTATTGCATTCAGGGAGCCGCCACTGAAGTGACTACAACAGCGTGCGGTACATTGATGGGGCGTGTGGTACATCGATGGGGCGTGTGGTACACGGCTCCCTGGGCTTCTCTACTTGTATCTAGACACTCACCTTCAGAGTTGGAGAAGACCCGACATAAATGGGTGGCGGATTCCCTTGCCAGCCCTCGAGACGGTAGATGTGTCCAACACGAGAGCAGGGGACGAACAGTAATTTGCCACCACACTGCCATATCTGTGGAGGAAAAACACATGTGGAAGTTGTCCCAAATATCAAAATAAATTCTACTTGAAAGCTTGTCTTATAAATGTAAATATAAAATCTAAACTAGATACAGTGTCCATGGGGAATTCACGAATGGCACAAATCCTAAAATAATGTGTTTTTCAAACTCCTATAATAACAAACAAGGCAATAAGGAATTTCTGCAGTATTATTCTGCTCCTCAGGGCCCCTTGTGTACTTGTGGCTTGAAACACCCTTTGCCCAGGGTAACCTTGCAAAGTCACACAGATTCTTCATTTCTGATATCACTTGCTGTCTCCACCACTAATGGATTTCCCACCTGGGTGATTATTATAATAACCTCCAAACCGGCTTTGTCACCTCCTGCTTCTCTCACCTCAATGCCATCCTTATTTATAGTAAGATTATTCTAGCTGAAGGGCAGCTTTGGGTCATGTTATTCCCTTACTTAATATCTTCCATAGGTTGCCCCTGGCTTATCAAATTCAGTAAGAATCTCTTGGCTCAGCATCAGAGTGGCTCCTCTATACAATCCTAATGTACATGTCCACTTCCTCTTCTTGGATGTCTTTCTCACTCAGGCCATCAGATTCTGCTAAACCGTGCTCCTCACTGTTTCCTGAACACATTCTTCACGTTCCCACCTTTGTACCTTTTAACCCAGGCTACTTGCTCTGAGGTCCCCTTCCCCTCCCTTTATCTCTGCCCATCGATATCATGCCTACCTCTATCTCCCTCAACTCCCTCCCGTATGATGCTGTTTCTTAGTCACACCGATTTAATGCTATCTACCTTCTTATCGTATTATGAATTTAATTCTAATCTCTTCTTATGAACTCTCACTTCCTTGAGAGCTGGGACTCCGTTATTCTTCTTCTGTCTCTGGACATTGAAGAACAAAAAGCAATAAATCTCTGTTTAACTCCAACTGCGATATAGTTATCTTTCTTCCTTGTGGGCACTGGGAGGAGTAGGGACGTGGACGGTATTACTGTCCGAGGACTGCCCCAACAACAGAGTGGGTGCTGCAGGAAGGCAGCTCCAGCTCAGTCTGAGTTTGCACAGTCATGGCTGGGGTCTGCTTCTGTCCTGGCTCGTCATGCCCTAGAGTGATAAAGTGCAACTGTGTCAGTGAAGGGTCAAATGTGGCCCCTACACATGCAGATTCTCTAGAGGGCTTTTAAAACAAAAGGCTTCGATGTACAGAAAGCCTGGAAGGTAAGGTGGAGAGTGGGAAGAGGAGGTATTTTCATTTTTTTTTTGTTTTTGGTAAAAGATTTATTTATTTATTTATTTGAAGGGGGGGAGAGAATGTGTGTGTGCAAGCAGGGGGAGGGGCACAAGGAGAGGGAGAGAGAGAATCCTCAAGCAGACTCCCCACTGAGCACAAATCCTGACGTGGGGCTCAATCCTAGGACCCTGAGATCATGAGCTGAGCCGAAGCCACGAGTTGGATGTCTTACCGACCAAGACACTCAGGTGACCTGCAATTTTCGTTTTTGAAGTTTGCTGGCTTCAGTGTTGAGAGGAGCCATGTAAATATGTAAGAAGTCGGGAGTTTGCACTTTGCCCCATTTTTCCCCAAAGGCAAACATTTTTGTTAGTTGTTCTTTATAATTTAGAGAAATGCATTAAATGGTTTTTTTTCCCCCAAAGAAACCAGCCTTATCTGAAAGTCACAAAAGTCAGTAACTACTTAGAAAACTGCATTTGGGTGGCGTCTGGGTGTCTCAGTTGGTTAAGCAACTGCCTTCGGCTCAGGTCATGATCCAGGAGACCCGGGATTGAGCCCCGCATCGGGTTCCCTGCTCAGCGGGAAACCTGCTTCTCCCTCTCTCACTCCCCCTGCTTGTGTTCCCTCTCTAGCTATGTTTCTCTCTGTTAAATAAATAAAATCTTAAAAAAAAAGAAAAAAAGAAAAAAAAGAAAACCGCATTTGTTTAAATGAAATGTTACCTTGTATGAGATCTCAAAGTTTTCACCACCCCAAATCTGGAGACCTGGATCATACAGACCCAGTTCAAAGAAGAACTCTCGTTCAATGGCAAATAAGCCACCAGCCATGGCAGGGGACCTAAGCGAAGAAACACTGCAATAACTATTAAAGATAACCCCCCAGTACCCCATCAAACAGACAACAGCCTTTTTGGAACACAGTCTAAATAATGCACAGAAGAGACAAAACCGAGGGCCAAACATTAAGAAATTACAAAGCCTTCACAAAACAATCTGTTTATAATTCTTTAATGAATTTACTCTGATTTCTATCTGAAATCCAATTTGCAGTTCATTACAGACTAGAGCACTACATAATTTTGCCATGAGAGGGCGCCTTAGTTCCTTTGTTGGTTTGAAAATTAAGCCTTGAGAGTTAGTTAAGGTAGAATTTTTTTCTCTTTCACTCCTAAAAATACTGAGCCATACAGCCATGGTCCGCTAACTGCTCCTACAATGATTTATGAGTCATTCTAGGATGAGCAAAACCATAGACCACGGAAGTAGTCTGTCATTGTTTAATTTTATAGCTCAGGGGCATGCCAAAGAAGGGTGTAAATCATGACTGAACAGTCACGGTTCATTCTGAGTTTGCAAATGTAGCATGGAAATGACAAGGGAGAATCAGATATTCGCTATTTACTGTGCTGAGAGGTAGAAATGCAAAGGAGGGGGTCTGTGGGGCTTCTTGAAGGTAATCTTCAATTGGGTCTTTTCTGGGGACAAGCCATTCACATCTCCAGAGGAAGGAATTTTCATCCTGTTGCCCACCCCTCCCCCACAATTGATGAATGCATCATGACTCCTAAGTAGACTCCTCCATCTCAGAACCTTCTTCATCATCACACCTAAAAGCCAATCTGTCACTAATTCCTATTGATTCTACTTGAAAATGTATCTGGATCTTGTCACTGCTACTTCCATCCCAGACCACGCTCCCGTCACCTGCACTGCTATAGTGACACCCTGTCTCTTTTTCTATTCTGCCCCCATCCATATGGAATCTCAGGGCAGGCAGAGCAGACTCAACACGGGCCCTGGGGATGACAGCCACTCTCCTCTCTCCACGCTCAGCCGGCTTCCTCCACTGCTCTGCTCACACTTCCAACAGGACAAATGCTCTTCTCTCTCCGGGTTTCACCTAGGCTGTTCCCTCTCCTGAAATGATCTTCCTCCCTGCGCAGCGCTGAGTCTCAGCCTGAAGGACACTTTAAAGGTGAGGGAGGCTGTTGGGGCTCCGCCCAGGTGGGATTAGCTTCCCTTCCCCCTAAGCTCACTATACCCTTCCACTTTTGGCAGTTGCTATTCCAGAACTATTCGTGTAGTGAGCTGTTTAATTTCTGTCGCACCTATTATATTTTAAGTGCCACAAGAGAGCATATCTTTGAAAAATGTATCCCTAGAAAACAATGCCTGGCACATAATAAGCACTTATTAAATATTTGTTGAGCGGATATATAATAAATCAAGAAATACTTTCAATAATAAAGGAAATCGCATCGAGCGGAAGCCAATCTCTTAGGTCTCTTCTCCTTAAGGCATGCTGCCTGACTTGGTAAGCAGAACTATTATGTTCTTGGTTATTTCCATGGCACATTTATTTAACTCTCATTTAAAGTTACTCTGTTGTAACCATGCCTTTTTGATTTTTAAATGTATTCATGTTTATCTCACTGCATATTTTAAGATGCATCTTAACATGAAAACCGATGAGTTATTTAAAAGGAAACCTCCATAAATTTTTCTAGCCCACTTAAAAAAATTCCTTTACTAGCCAACTCCATAGGATTGGCAGAAATATAAATATAATCATTACCCTTTATTTTGTACACCCAGAAGTTCTGGTCAAATCAAGTAAGTAAGCAGCACATTCTTGGGCTGTTTCAAAAAAGGACTTCAAAGGGAAATTGGAAAGTGTCAAAGCTTAAAATTCTGTAATTTCCTTATGTTTGCCATCTCAGTATTTTCATATCATGACCCACCCAGATCCCGCCAGCATTTGTGTGACATTGGAAACACCTTCCCAAAGCAGGGTTCTAGCATTATGAGTAGTATAACAAGGAGAGAGAGACCAAAAGCAGAACCATAAGATCAGAAAATATTAATTAGACTCATTTAGAAGCTATACTACCATACGACAAAAAAGTTTCATTTGGAGTCACAACTGAAAGGCAGGAAATGTTTCAGTTAATTGATCCAAAAGAATAGAGTAGCATAAACTGTTCTATTTGTCCTGTAAGACGGGAAAAAAGCTGATTTTGGAATAAAGTTTCCTTTTAATCAAATGTTCTTCTGAGAAGGAAGTAATAAGGAGCTCTATGTAATATTTTCCAAAGTCATGTATTTTTATGCACCAGACTTAACCCGGTACAATAGTAGTATCTATGTATGAGTTAGCATACAAAACAAAAAGAAGAAAAAGACAAGAAATGTCTTGTTATTTGCCTTTCATTATTAACCCTACAGCTGGAATACTTTATGCATTTGGATTGGAAATAATTTATGCATTTTAAACTCACAGAATGAAATTATGGTCAAAAGAATAAAATTTGATGTCTAGTCTACTAGGACAGGAGGGCAAAGATCTTTTTCACTTAATTTGAAACCAATGCCATATAACACCCCCCCCCCCCCCCCCCCCAAAAAAAAGAAGCTTGCGTTTAGGGAAAATACAATTACAAAGAAGCAAATGTGAATTCAAACCTCAGAAATAATGCAAGGGGGAAAAAAAAAACTCTTACAGAATCTGCAACAGCATCTACAGTTCTAATAACAAATTTTTTAGCTTGGCAAGAGGTTAGTATGTTAGCAGCAACTGGAGAAAAGAAAAACATGTAAGTGATTTAGTGATTACCGATATGGTTCAGTTTTTGTCTTTCTCATTCTCTTCTCTCGAGGGGTCAGAGGCACCCGTTTCCAGAGCATACTCCAATCCCATGCTCCTCGGGCATACCCATCTTCGTCACCACCCCCTTGGGGCACAATTGCATATGTGTTGCCATTTATGACATCTATAATCGGCACAGTGCAAATGGTTCTGTGTTGTGTTGATGATGGCAGCAAAGATGAAATGGAAGGGTATGTGTGGACCCACATATTTATACAAGTCCATGGGGAAGGAAAAAAAAAAAGTACTTAGATAGACGTTCCACATAAGAAAATAAAGTAGCAATCTTTACCGATAAGGTTCAGTTTTATGTTTTCTTTTGGCCTTTTCCTTGTGGCTTAGAGGGATACGCTTCCATAGTAAACTCCAGTCCCAGGCCCCTCTGGCAAAACCATCTTCATCCCCACCTTGCTGCGGTTCAATGGAATAATCATTCCCATCTATGTAATCTATTAGAGGCACAGTACATGTAGTTCTGAAACATTTACAGAAAATGAAAAAGCATTTAAGAACCCAAAACTGACTAGTTTAGCATGCCTAACTGTATTATCTCTTTTTATTATTGATTTTTTTTTTCTGCATTAGGGGACTTTAATACCTAATGGAAAATTGAAGTAAATGAATGTCTTTAAAAGTCGGGAGCCCTTTTCTGTAAGGGAAAGATGCAGGAGACTGTTCCCTTGGCTTACAAATGTCAGGGACAAAGAGCCAAGTCTTTGAACTTGACAGCACTTCTCATTTTCACTTTGGTCCTATAGGCAACCTTCTCTTGGTAATTTTTGCATTATTTACAAGATTTTCCTGCCTGTTATTTTCCTTCCTTATTCCTCCACTATATAAAAATGAGTATGAATGTGTGAATGAACATGAATGTAAGTGTAAATGTGGGTGTGAGCAAGTGTGTGAAAGTCCTATATTGTATTCCTCCTTTTTTTTTAAAAAAAGAGAAAAAAATAATCCCTCAAAACCTGCTGAAGAACTTAAGCAGTGACCTGAGAACTCAAAGGAAAAAAAAAATGCCCCCTATTTGGGCTTCACAAAATGCTAGTCCTATATCACCAAGTAGGTGTAGGATCAACTCTGCAAAGATAATTTGGCACCCAGTTTGTTTTAATGGTCATCTTTATCAGATGGGGTTTCAAAATGCATTTCCTGAGATAGAGATTGCTGCTTTTCATAACGATGTTAAGGTGCTTTTTAGAGGTTTAGAAGCCAAGCAGAAGAGAAAAACCTCCAGGGCTTAGAATTCTGATTGGGGGAAGTGGAACTGGGAAGGGTGCTTTATTCTCTGCAGACCGTGGATTCCCAGAGCACAGTGGGGGCGGGGGTCACTGTGGGGTGTATGTGGGATTGCCACGGACCCTGCCGAAAACCACTTCCTCACCACACCTGAATACTGCTAGTTTTCGCCTGGAGAGGGGAAGGTGTGTTACCTTTCTTCACTTCTCATTATTCTCAGATTCCTAAATAATAGCATAAAGTGTCCTAGAGAGATCTCGGTTTAGTTTATTAGCTGTTTGAATCAGGGCAAATCAATTAATTTCTCTAGACTTCAATATCCTCTTCAGTACCATGGAGCTAATAATACCCATCTAGCAGGGCTGCCGTGAAGATTAAATCAGCGTGTGAAAAATGTTTATGATAGGCATCCTCCAAAGTTCGTCCTTTGACTCATATTATTCACCACAGGGACATGCTTTTTTTACTCTTCCGTTTCGAAACAGTCAGCATTCTGGACTAAAAGCGGAAAGGCTTCTCGAACTAGGAGACTGATGCTGCCTTCTATTGTTCAGACATCACTGTAAATATAATGGTGACTGACACATTTCCATGGAATAGCTGTCTATGTCTAAACTTCCAAGTTTCTATAGGAACCCACAGCCTTGACACAGCTGGTCTGAAGTAGTAATTCCAAAGGGCATTAAAAACCAACAGGTATAATTTCAGAAAATGCGCCTTCAGGTCTTTAGAACCATTATCATGGGGGTAGAGGGAGCAATTGATGTTACTCTTCGAGAAAGCTTCTGGAGCTAGAGGATGTCTGTTCAATAAACTGACCACAAGACCATTCTTCAGTGAGACTCCCCCCAGGCTCATCCCAAATGCCTGACTGCCTGCCCCTGAACCAGCCTGCCCCCCTGCCCCTTCCCCCGGAAACAACGAGCTGAAGGATCACACTGAAAATCCAACGCCTGAGGCACTGAGTGGAACAAGAATCAGAAAGAAGAATGAGGAGATTATTTGTCCTTCTAGGACAACGTGTACTTTTCACCCAGGAAAGGAAAGAAAGCAAGGTAGTGTTACCTGTCCTTGGAAATGGGAGCTACAAGTGGTGCATACCAGTTAACCGCCACCTCACAGTGGGCATCAAGGTATATCAAAACCTTAAAGAAAAAAGGCAGCGTAAAGGAACACTCCTCATATCTGGCACATACAATTTATATCACACACAATTTAAAATTAGATGCTAATATAAATCAGCATGAGAGTCCGTTCTGACATATGAGTTATCTGTTTAATGAAGCCAGCATTTTCATTTCAATCAGAAGAAAATCTGAAGGGTACTTAAAAACATATATGAGTGTTTAGTTACCAAATCCAAGATGCTGACACGGTAAATATCCGATGTTTCCTACCTGTCCAAGTTTGGCCTTCTGGGCGCCAATACTTCGTGCTTGAATCAAACCTTCTCTTCTCTCATTTCGAAATACCTTCACTAAGCCATTCCACAGCTTAATATAGTCATCTAGTTTTCCTTTTAAGTGTTCTATGAATAAAAAAATTCAACCAATATAATAAATTATATTTATGCCTATAAACCAGTTAGATTATTATTTTTCTCAAGGAACAGGAATGGGCAACAGGTCCTTTGGGCCGTCGATTTGGAACAGACTGAATGCTTGCAGGGCAAGTCTGGGAGTGTACATTATTGGAGTTAATTTTTGAGCTTAAAATGCCTACAGAGAACTGGTCAGCCTGAGCGTTATCAAAGATCTCTCCAAACATTAAATATATGATGACTAGGCTAGCTGACATGGAAAGTTTTTTTTTTTTAATTCACATATTTAATGTCATATCTAAAAGCTTTAAGGCAAACATTTTGTTTGCTTTGGCAGAAGAAATGGCTCCAGGTTTCTGAAGATGCACTGCCTATAAATAACGTCATGTGACTTTACTGGTGTCTACACAAGGTAAAGGTTAACATTTGTTTCTGGGCCGGCTTCCTCCGGCTACGATCAGTGCTGAAGGTTGCAGTCTTCGTATTATAAATTTAGTTCCCAACAAATTGGCAAATAATAATCAAAGGATGCGATTTTCTCTGTATTTTGGGTATCAGCAAGTGTATGTATATATATATATATGTTTGTGTATAAAATATATGTGCATATGTGAATATTTAAATGCAATATTTAGACATAATGAATACACATACATGTATGTATTTGTGATCTGGTGGAGGAAACTTAGAAAAACAAGACACATTTGCCGAAGTTTCCACCTTGGTTACCCAGGTGCTACAGAGTAGCTTTTATTTGTGTCACTCCGAGCCCTTGAAATCGGCCCATTACAGCTACAACCAGCTCTTGGATCTCTAAAGATGTTTCTTGGGGACACGAAAATTATTTTTGTTTAAAATTTTGGACCATGAATACATAAACAAAAACAAAGAAGCTATATATATTTATGTATTTATTTTTTAAATATTGATTTATTTATCTGAGATCAGCTGAGAGACAGCATGTGCAAGGGGAGTGGAGGGGAAGGGCGGAGAGAAATGTAAGCAGACTCTGCGCTGAGCATGGAGCCCAAGGTGGGGCTCGATCCCGGGACCCTGAGATCATGACCTGAGCCAAAACC
Organism: Spilogale gracilis; assembly: GCA_004023965.1. Taxonomy (NCBI): domain Eukaryota; kingdom Metazoa; phylum Chordata; class Mammalia; order Carnivora; family Mephitidae; genus Spilogale; species Spilogale gracilis. Next base: position 13,189 of record PITA01022234.1, on the reverse strand, counting down.
AAGAGTCAAAAGCTTAAGTGACTGCACCACGCAGGTGTCCGTGAAAGCTGTATCTCGTGATGTGTTGGTGTTTAAGTGGTCAAATCAGGCTATACACTTAATACTTGACTCATTTTTAGGGAGCTTAGAGATAGAAATACACCTATGTGCGGGTATTTAGAAGTGAGAAAGGAAAAAAAAATCATCTACCTTTTTCTATTGTGGCATCCAGTTTTAATGAGTATTACGAATAAAATTCTCATGCTGAATTATATTTTTTTCCCAGCGAAATCTAGGTACTTTTCCCTTCAATTTAAGTGACTTTTTTGTTTTGTTTTTAAATCTTACCTTCTTATTTTTTTCAGCTTAGTAACAATCCTAAATTACTTTTTAAAAAGATTTTATTTATTTATTTGAGAGAGAGAGAGCACAGGCGGGAGGGGCAGTGGGAGAGGGAGAGAGAGAATCTCAAGCAGACTCCCTGCTGACGGGGAGATCACCACCCTAGCTGAAATCACGAGTTGGACAATCAACCGACCGAGCCATCAAAGTGCCCCAACTATAAATCACTTTTTAAAAAGCCTTTCTGAATTGCATTTTGGTGCTCTTTTGGCTATGCTACATAAATCTAAAATAAATTGCTACGGCCAGAAATGAGTCGATGGCCTGTTTTCAAATTTAGATTCTTAGTTCAGCAGGTCCAACAGATTAGTTGGTCGATCAAATGACTTCTGGCTTCTTTGGGATCCTGCACCGTGATAGACTCTAAGAACATTCAAAGGCTTCACCTCTCCTTGGGGACTGTTTATTCCCTCCAACCCACTGAGGGCAGGCCAGACCATGTGCCTCACTACGGTCAATGAGACGGGGACAAAATGTATGAGGCACTTGTGAGCAGAAGTGTTAAAATCCCTCTAGACCTTCACCATTAGCTCTTCTCCTGTCTAAGGCAGGAGATGTCTGAGATCAGTCGGCCATGCAGTGGAGATGTGGGGCACAGCTGGTGGTGAGCAACACAAAACACGTTGTAGGAGCCAGAACGACATAATCCTTGGTGGTTAGAAGCCACTGAGAGTGTGGAGCCCCATCTGACCTGGGCCCCACTTAGCCAAGAGTAGGCTGGCGCACACACACAGACAACTGTGCTCTATTTCAAAGGCTCACACCTTGTTTAGAAAGAACACTGCAGTTTCCAGAAGTCCAAATATCATGAGCACCCAGCTCCTTTGAAAGGTATTATCTTAGTATTTTGTCATTAAAAGAAAAATTATAACTCAAACTTTTACTTTCTGAATACATCAGGGAAAGAACAAACTAAGTTTCTACTCACAGGCCAGGATTGACAGCTTTTAAGGTTTTGAAATTGGGAAAATTAAAGACCTCCTGTACTTCCATTCAAGAGTGACCCTAACATGCGCCTGGGTGGCTCAGTCATTAAGTGTCTGCCTTTGGCTCAGGTCATGATCCCAGAATCCCGGGATGGAGCCCCACATCAGGCTCCCTGCTGGACGGAAGCCTGTGTTCCCTCTCTAGCTGTGTTTCTCTCTGCCAATAAATAAATAAAATCTTAAAAAAAATTAGAAGAGTAACCCCAACAAATGCTTCTCTGTACTCTGTAAGCTAAGCAGGTCCTGCACTTCATTGCTATTAAAATGTGTTATAAGAGGCTGAATATTAGAGGTAAGAACAGAAACATTGATCACAAAAAAATTAAGGTCAAATGGACAAAAAACTGAAGTCTAAAATTCTGTGCTCCTTTTCTGAAGCCGAGCAGCTATTTTAAGATGGGAAACACATTTTAGTGTTTCTTCACTTTTTTTTTAAGGATATGCTAAGCTTCTACTTGTATTAATAACACAGGGCTTCTTAAAAGCAGCATAATCACATACATGAGATTTCTCAGTTATTTTTGCAGATGCAGGTCTTCCAAAATCCAAAATATTGTCAGTACCAACCGTATTACTTTAAAACATATTTTCAAATATTTAGCTGGAGACAGGACTGTGTCTCGATGAATGTGTTTCTTAATGAAAACACTCCTGTCATAGAAAAATTGCAACCAAGATGTCTAAGTGAAAGGGTATTTGCTAGGACTAAAAAGTTTAAAGTTTACATTCTTTAGTGTAATTAAAAGTGATTAGTTGAAAAAAGGAATTAAGTGTACAAAGATGAGGGAGAAAGGAAATGGGTCATAATTCTATTTCCTCTCCGTGCTAACGTATGTATACAAGATCAAGATTCTGGTCATGTCCTTGCCAAAACAGCAGAGGCTTTGCAAGAGTTCCAAATTAAGTTTTGGAGAAAGCTCTTGTAAAGCTGTTCTGAATGGTATCTTCATGCACCCATGTTCTGTCTGCACTGAATACATTCAGTGGTATCCCTTACTCATACACAAAAATTCTCTGCAGAACTTATTGCCAAAAAGCAAATATCCTGCTGTTATCGAGTAGCCTGAGCACTTCGGTCAATTTTCAAAGAATTCAACTCAGGTTTATGACAAGCAAAGAGAGAGTAAGTAATTATCCAGATCTGGGTTTCGGCAGCACAATTACATTTTTTTACTTAGCATGCTGATTTGGGGTGTGAACTATAGCATTATTTATCTTCTAATACTTGCCCTATTAAGAAGATACATTCAGCTTAAAATAATAGATCTACTTAAAGAAAAAAAAATGTTAATTTAAAAAAACCCACTTATCTGGAAAATCACGGCTCAATCTCTCTTTTGCCAAGTTGAACCAAGACTAAGCAACATCTCCCTAAATGCTGTAATAGCTGACTCCTTAAGAATAAAAAAAAAAAAAACACCACAATTTCCTTTTAGTCAATGTACTAAATCATAGAACAAAATAAGCTTTAGTAGATACTTTCTATTATAAATAAAAATGGTGCACGGTTTCTGGTCAGATTCAGTATCTGACCAGATTCAGTATCTGATCAGTGCAAAATACAGGTTATTAAACAGCTTATAGGGGTCTCACTTGGACAACCACGAATGGAGCATCTGGTGGCGTTACAATATACACACAATTGCACTTTTTTGGTCTTTCGGTAAATTATCTCCAAGACTAAATTTTTATAAAATCCAAGGCCTGGAGAATCGGTAAATTGTACGATGGTAGCTAAATACACAGATTTATGAGCCTGTAGATTTGGATCCATCTGTTAACTACTATCTGTGTGGTGTTTGGCAAGTTACTTACAATCTCTGAGCCTCATGTGTAAAATAAAGATGATAACAACATCCGCCTCAAGGATTACTGTCAGCATTAAACAAAATAATCCATACACGAGACTTGGCACAGTGCCAACTTGCCGGTAACAGATGTTATCAATGGATGCTAATTATTGATTTTTAAAGGCTAATTATTTTAAAATTACATTCTGCTAATTGTTCATAATTAACTTATTTCATAGACAAAATGTCAATTTTCCATCACCATTACCTTTATTACTGAAATCATCAATTAACACAATTTCTGCTAAATACTTTCTTGGAGTCCTTTTAATGACGCTGTGGACTGTTCGCATGAGGGTTGACCAGCCTTCGTTATGGAAGACGATGACAACACTGGAAGTGAGCAGGTTTTCATCATAATGCCAGTACTTGCACCTGCAAAAGGAAAATTTCACCGTTATTTAGAGGAAATCTATAAGGCGAGGTTTCAAATTTACTATGATTATATCTTCTGATTGGATTAAATATTATTGACTTAACCAACATAAGTGAATGAAACATAACCTTTCATGTCTTAACAGAAACACAAAACAGAGAGAGAAAAAGCTGCCATGAGGTGCGGTAACTCATTGACAAGAGCTCCTTCCTAACCAACTGGCGCTTGCTGTGAGGATAAAGAGAATTAATTTCCGGATATATGCTTCCCAGTTGGGGATGTTTAAGATATTCTTTACAGCTATCAGGGCTGGGTTGTTTTTTTCCATGACTTCCATCTCGGTTTATTTTCCTTCTTAAAATGAGTTTCTAATGCAAAGGATTTGTTTCATTTGCTGTGTATGAACAACTATGCAGCTGTGACTGAAAGCTGTACTGTTGTAGTACGGTTAAAGCATTCAGGAACACACACACACACACACACACACACTCACTCACACTCATTAAGTAGACTAACCTATGGCATATAGCAGAATAGCAGACATTAAAAAAATAACTCGAATGAATTTTAAAGGTTCTAGTAATGTTTAGTTATTAGATTAGCCAAAGGATATTTAGCTATTTTGTTTTACTTTTATTTCTTTTAATTTAAATTCAGTTAGCAAACATATAGTATGTCATTAGTTTCTGATGTGTTCAAGATGCATTAGTTGCATGTAACACCTAGTACCCATTTTATGTGCCCTCCTTGATGCCCATCACCTGGTTACCCCATCTTCCCACCCACCTCCCCTTACGCAACCCTCAGTTTGTTTCCCAGAGTCAAGAGTCTCTCGTGGTGTCTCTCTCTCTGATTTCTTCCCATTCAGTTTTTCCTCCCTTCCCCTATGATCCTCTGTGCTATTTCTTACATCCCATGTGAGTGAAACCATATGATAATTGTTTTTCTCTGATTGACCTATGTCACTTAGCATAATACCCTCAGTTCCATCCACGTCAATGTAAATGGTAGGTATTCCTCCTTTCTGATGGCTGAGTAATATCCCATTGTATTATATGGACCACATCTTCTTTATCCATTCGTCTGTTGAAGGGTATCTCGGCTCCTTCCACAGTTTGCGATCATGAACATTGGTGTTATGAACACTGGGGTGCATGTGCCCCTTCTTTTCACTACATTTGCATCTTCGGGGTAAAGACCCAGTAGCAGTTGCCGGGTCATAGGGTAGCTCTACTTTAACTTCTTGAGGACCCTCCATGCTGTTTTCCCGACTGGCTGCACCAGCTTGCATTCCCACCAACAGTGTCAGTGCGTTCCCCTTTCTCCACATCCTTGCCAACATTTGTTGTTATCTGTCTTTTAATTTTAGCCATCCTAACTGGTGTAGGGTGGTATCTCATTGTGGTTTTGATTTGTATTTCTCCAATGACAACTGATGCGGAGCATTTTTTCATGTGTCTACACAAAATTATTTGAAACAACTGTAGTAGGAATAAAGCTGCCAGAAGCCTTTTTCTAATTGAAAGGAGACTCCAAACAGCACCTGATAAATACTCAAGGAGCCTGGGAAGGTTCAGTGGGTTTCACAAAATATCTATATTTTATATAAATATATGCACGTGTGTGTATATATTCATGCACATTTGTTTTTGTTTTTTAACCCCAAAGCTTTCTTGAAGTAAATAAGCTTCTTTCCAAGATTAAATTTAAAACTATGAGAGCAGTAATTAACATTATCAACTTGATAACCTATTCCAGCCTTTAGAATAGTAATCGCTTTTTAAAATGGGGTCTGACCCAATACAGATGGAAACAGCCTTTTCTTCAGGTGTTTATTTTCCTTGCAAAATTGTTCTAGATTGTTTATGTTCCTAGAGGTTTCTGTAGAAATGCAGACTAAATTTAAAAAAAGAAAAAAAAAAGAAATGCAGACTGAGTCTGGTAATCCATTTAAGTCTGATTTCCTACATCTGCATTTTCTCACTGATTAAGTATTAATCACCTATTATGCCCATGTTCTAAGCTAAGCCCTAGGGCTAGAGCATCAAAGCGGGTCAGCATGGCCTCTACCCTTCTGAAGCCATGATCCTAAGGGGAATCAAGACACCAAGCAAATATCTGTACTTTCCCTGAGTGTGTAGGTGACAGGTGGACCTCACCTAGCCTCAAGACATATATGTCAGGGATGCCTCCTGCTGTCAGTGATTTGAGGGTGAGACCAGAAAGATGATTTAAAAAAAAAAAAAGTACTGAGCCTCAAGAAGTGGGGAGAGAGTGGGGAGGAAAAAAGCACAAGAATAAATCATCTGCATATGGAAACTATAAGAACCTGGAAGATCTATATTTATTAATTAAAATATGAATGATAAACATAAATTAAAGAGGAAAAATTACAAAGAAGGGCATTTGTAGTGTAACAAATGTCATCTACGTATTCGATGCCCGGCAGTGTTCTACATGCTTTACTTTTATCAACTTATGATAAAAGAGAGACTCAGAGAGGAATAATTTGCCTACTTATAGCAAGTAAGTAATGAAGGCAGGAAATAAACCCAGGCTACCTTGAATTCATAAGAAATCTTGTTAAACATAAATGAAAAAAAAAGTACTAGCTATACTTATGTATGAATGGCTAAGATCTAAGAGCTAAGAAGTGAGGGTGAAAGTGAGCATCATTTCCATGCAAGGCACCCATGCAGCATACTGTAATGTGATGGGAGCCCTCTTCCCTCCCTTTTGCAGTCAGCAGATGGCCCTAGGAATGGGGAAGAAGTGGGGGGGGGGGTGGCACCATCTAGCAAATGATTAAACCAAGAGGGTTTTCGAGTGTAACCTAAAGTTGAGATGGGCTGATGCTCTTTCAGAACAACAAGTTAAAAAATACAGTAGTGGAAGAATGCATATCCTGAAAGATGTGATGAGAGTTTCTGGATAGAAACCAACCTGGGCACATAGGTTTAATTTAATTTAATTTTTTAAAAAGGATTTTATTTATTTGACAGAGAGAGGGTGTGTCCAAGCAGTGGGGAGGGGCACAGGGAGAAGCAGACTCCCCGCTGAGCAGGGAGCCTGATGTGGGCCTCGATCCCAGGACCCCGAGATCATGACCTAAGCTGAAGGCAGATGCTTAACTGACTAGGCCACCTGGGCACACCATAGGTTTAATTTGAGGGTTAGGATAACAGTCCCCCAAAACAAACTCTAACCCTGATGGAGGCTCAGGCAACCCTCTTGTCTTCTCTGAGCATAAGCACGAGGCTTAAAGCAGCAGAACTAGACAGCACAGATAGCAGTTGTGATTAATAACAGACACCACAATCAGTGAATATATTTAAGACATGGTAGGACATTTGGGACTTGCTGATTTCTAAGGCAAAAGATGACAACTTGGGGGACGCCAGGGTGTCTCAGTCGGTTAAGTGTCTGACTCCTGATTTCGGCTTAGGTGGGGATCTCGGGGTCCTGAGGCTGAGCTCCATGTCAGGCCCTGTGCTCAGTGCAGAGTCAGTTTCAGATTCTTTCTCCCTCTCCTTCTGCCCCTCGCCCTGCTCGCGCTTGCTCTCTCTCTTACATAACTTTTCTAAAAGATGACAACTTTGGGGAAACAAGCAGACAGGGGCTTTGAATGGGGGAGAAAGGAGCTGAAAACACAGAGGGACTGAAGGAGAGAGGGGAGAGGCAGAGTGAAGGTGGGACTGCACGTTGAGGGACACCGTCACTGTCCTGGGGAGCGCTGCATGTGGAGAGAGTTTAAAGGTCTGGGCATGCTACCTTGGCTTCCTCCACAGGACAAGGGGACAAGAGAGCTGGAATAGACTGTGTTGTCTCATCTTTTCATCCTGTCTTGCATATGTACTGTTTGGAAATAACTCCAAAGATGTAAATTCGATTGTGTGCCACTTAACAACTCTTGATGTATATTTTTCCTGTTTGTCTCAGAAATGACCAAAGCAACAGACAACTTGCACAATATGTAAGTGTATTAACGTGAAAGTTCCCTCCTTTACCTCTCCCCATATGTCAAATCTCACCTCTTAGGGGAAATCATTGCTAATAGCTGGCTGTGTATTTTTAAAATTTTCTTATACGCACGCAGACATATAAATGTATGCATATATATATATATATATATACACACACACACACACAACATATATTCAGATAAGTAGGTATAAATTCATCTTCTGAGTATGTACAGATTTATCTTACTATCTAACTCTTTTTAACTATTGTATAATATTCCAAAGTTTGGAAGGTCCATAATTTACTTAACCATTTCCTTATTGATGGCCATTTCAGTTGACTCTAAAAATGTTACAATCCTTATGCATATATCTCTGTGCCTTTGCATAGACATCTTTGCTATGAAATGCTCAAGGCTGTAAGCTCATTAAGGACCGGACTCTCATCTACTTTGCTCACCACAGTCTAATACATAATAGCTGCTCCATAAATATTTATTGAATTGCTCTGGGGCTATTTCTGGAAGACCTACTGATGCATTCTCTTTTCTCAATAATGTCCACCCTCCACCCTGAAACCATCCAGTTCTGAACCTGAGCAGGAGATCACAGGAGGGCGTGGCTGTAGCACAGAACAGAAATAATGTTGAGGTGTACTAAAGCAGAGAGGGTTAAAGACAATCCCCTTTTCCATCTCTTCTTTGCAGTCTCCCTTGGCTCTAGGATAGAACCAGAGAGCCTAGTATTTTCACATGCTTCCAGTGGGAACATACAAGGTAGCTGAGCATTCAGATCTAGGGGCCTGGGGTGCCTGGGTGGCTCAGTCGTTAAGCATCTGCCTTCGGCTCAGGTCATGATCCTGGAGTCCCGGGATCGAGCCCTGCATCCGGCTCCCTGCTCGGCGGGAAGCCTGCTTCTCCTTCTCTCACTCCCCCTGCTTGTGTTCCCTCTCTAGCTGTGTTTCTCTTTGTCCAATAAATAAATAAATCTTTTTAAAAAAAGATCTAGAGGCCTGCCAGGAGTCACCATGGGAAGCAGTAAGATGGTATGCAGCAGAGCTATGGAGAAGGCTGAAGCCAGGACTGGCTCTCAGGTTCAGAGGATCCACCTCAAGAATGGAAGACCCTCCTATCACCTGGATACAACAGAAGAAAGGAAGGGAAAAGACAAGACACTGTGGGCAAGAAACAGCCCAGAGAGGGAATCTGAACTGCAGGCTGACTGGGTACTAGACCAAAGGGGACCTTTACTCCAATGCAGATCGGGTTCCCTTTAATTATTAGCTTTCATTTGCCACCAGCAGCCTGAATGCAGGTTCCTGAGAAAGTTTAGCTCTTCGGCAGCTTCCCTGATTTTCCACTGTGAGAAGAGGCCACTGGGTGGAGCATACAGAAATAGAGCTCAAAATATACATAAGCCTTAGTATTGAAAGAAGCACCCAAGGTACTATTGGGTGCTTTTTCATCATTCCTCTCACTTTACTGGTGTAGAGTTTGTAAGTTCGAATGAGAAGATCAGCTGAACCAAGAATACCACATTTAAATGGATGGGTTTTGTTATAGACTTTTGACTAATTTCTGCTCCCTGGTGCTTCATTTTCCAAGAGAGTTTATAAATTCTCTAATGTCAAGGACACATCAAGGTCACAAATATCACATTGAGAGTACAGGTTTGAAATGATTAAAGCTACAGCTACTCTCTCTCTTTTTTTTTTTTAAAGACTGTATTTATTATTTTGACAGAGAAAAACACAGCTAGACAGGGAACACAAGCAGGGAGAGTGAGAGAGGGAGAAGCAGGCTTTCTGCGGTGCAGGGAGCACAATGCGGGGCTCGATCCTGGGACTCCGGGATCATGACCTGAGCCAAAAGCAGTCGCTTAACAACTGAGCCAGCCACCCAGACGCCCAAAGCTACAGTTATTCTTAAAGTCACTGAACTGAGTATTCTCATAGTGGCGTTGTAGGTCAGGTGCTGGAGAATCAGAAAAAAAGGATGGGAATAAAAATTCTCATGGTTACTTTTCTATGACCTAAAAAAGTAGATTTTAAAACCAAAAATGAAATCCCTATGTATAATTTACTTGTATTCTCTCTGTACCAGTTATGTTTTTAAGATCGGTAGCTTGATGTATGGCCTTGTTGTATTTAGACTTTATCAATAAATACTATCTAATTCAGCAAACAAGGAAAAAACATAACATTCTTAGGCTGTCCACCCCTGCAATCCATAGACTATCATTAATCTATGGTGGTGTGTATGTGTGTGCTCTCAGATGCGTGCACATGCTTTCTTAGGCACGGGAAACAAATCCTTAATTTGGAGAATACTTTTTTTTTAAACTATCTGCTTTTATTTTTAAATAAATTAGGAATCTTTCCGGTCTCCATCTAAAACCCTTTTTGTTCATTCCCATGATAAAAGTAGAAATTGCTTATGATTTACATGAAACAGTGCTGACACCCAATGGCTGAATCAATTTGTAATGTAGAATATAAAATGTGACTTAGCCTTCAGAAACCAATACACATTTTCAATGAAAGGAGAATTATCACTGTTAAACCAAATCACTCAAGTTCAATAGACTGGGGGGAGGGGAGTGGATTTTACCCAAGTATTTAGGTTCTATGCACTTTCATTGGAATGATACAAAGTAGGCTCCTTGAGAACATGCTATGGTAAGATTATATTTCTTACAGTTCATTACATACACCGAGATAAAGAAGCAAAGCATCAAAGAAATTTATAAATTAAGCTTCCCGATTACCATTTTCTGGATATGCTCCTTTCTGTCAATGCCTTCCCCAGAAAAGCTTGCTGTAATCCAGATGTGGACTTGCTAACATAAAGGTGCACTACTACAACCCTGACTCTGGATACAATTCCTTTACAAACACAATTTAAAATTACATTAGCACTGGATATATTTTCTGCAACCATATCATACTGCTAGCTCACAAACCCCTACAACTTTACTTCCCTGATTAAAACTAAGCCTGATGTTTTTCATTCTGTGTTTCTGCAGCGGAACCCCACATAAAACACTGTGTTTATTCCTACTGCATTTTACATTTTTGGCCTGGGTGCAGGTTCCGGCAGGTTCTGCTCTTTTTGAAGATTTTGTCAATTGTGTATATAACCATCCCTCCTGGTTTTCTATGTGGAAGATGGGAATTAGTATGATTTCTTTCTCTGTATATGCTGTTTATATGTACAAATATGAGACAGTCAAATACAGTGCTTGAAAGCTAGGCATAATCCTTGAGCCACTGCTTTCACGCCACTCATCAATTTCCTCTAACTGCACCATCTTTCATACTATATTTCTTTACCTAGTCCACAAGGATCTGAAACCTTTACTCAGATATCCAGCTAAATCAAGATGAATTAGGTATCACCCAGTCTCCTGGTCCACTAGTGTAAACTCTTTTTTTTTTTTTTTAAGACACAGTTGCTGTTAGTTTGATTCCTTTTCATAAACCCAAGCTGGTACCTAGTGAAGGCTACTTTTTAAGTATGCATAAGATCTTTCCTGGGATTTTAACAGTAGTACATCAGTGTCAAGTTTCCAGAACCAAACTTTCTCTCTGCTCTTTGGAAAATGTAAGGCACTATTTCCACACCTCCGGTTTCCTACAATCTCTCTTCTTCTTCTTCACAATACATCTGGATTATTGACAGCACTTCATCTCAGTCTTATCTGCTAAGTTCCTCAGTATCTGGTGCCAGACTTTATTTATTCAGTTATTAAAGATTTATTTCTTTATTTTAGAGAGACAGAACACGTGAGCGAGCAGGGGGAAGGGCAGAGGGGGAGAGAGAGAGAGATAGAGAGAGAGAATATTAAGCAGACTCCTGCTGAGCGGAGTCTGATATGGGCTAGATTCCATGACCCTGAGATCATGACCTGAGCCGAAACTAGAGTCAGACACTTAACTGAGCCACCCAGGTGCCCCTATAAGAGGCTATAAAAGCCTCAACAAATTAATGTATTTAGGTGCTTCCTTATTCTATGCTCATTATACTGGAATTTAATTCCCTCTTTACCATGTTGTTATAGAAATTTCAATATGGAGACCACTTTTGCAACTAAGAAACAAAAGAGTATGCACATGTCTGTTTTTCTCATACGTAAAACCATATAACATGCCCTAATCACCTGCCTTCTCTTTTTTTTCCTTTATTTTACTCTGAACAGATTTTTTTTTAAAGATTTTATTTATTTGACAGAGAGAAACACAGCCAGAGAGGGAACACAAGCAGCGGGAGTGAGAGAGGGAGAAGCAGGCTTCCCCTGAGCAGGCAGCCCGATGCGGGGCTCGATCCTGGGACTCTGGGATCATGACCTGAGCTGAGGGCAGAGGCTTAACCACTGAACCACCTAGGCACCCCTGAACAGATTTTTAAAATTATTTTTGTTTGGCTATCTTCGACAAACACTACTGGGGATGCACGTCTGGAATGTCTCCTGCTTCTCTGAAAGCTGCCCATCACTCAGTCCCGCCCAAGGTCCACTTCTCTAAGAGTCTCCCTAAATAACAGTTACTGAGTAGAAGTCATCCCGGCCCAGCAGGATGGCCTAGCAGTGAACGCCTGCCCAGGTTGGGCCAAAGGCACCCCGAGCCCCTTGAACTTTAAGCTTCTGAGATTGCAGTTGGTTTCCTTTAAGTTCTTCAATGATCTCGTGAGGCACAAGCTGGGCAGCTACTTTCATGGAGAAGCAGAGGAGAGAAGTAGAGAGTAGAGTCTGTGAACTGCAGGAAGAAAGGGCATATGACTTTGGTTCTCAACTTTTCATTTCCTGCTTTAGTCAAGTACACTTCCGCCCTTAGGTTCCATGAGATACTCCTATATACTTTCAATTAATTGCTTACCACCCCCCACTTCCATCTTTATTATTAGTTTTTTTTTAGCGTAAGCTAGTTGCGTAGAATTGTTCCTGGCAAATAATCCATGTTTAACATGAGACTCTTGATATTTTGGTAAACTTTAGTTCACTATGTATATGTCTCCACAGAATTAAACTCAGAGATTTTAATCAATCATTTAATCATTTTATTTATCTCTTAAATCACACAATCATTTAATCAAATTATTTATCTCTTAAAATTTGAGATTACCAGAGATGTTCCTCAATGATCACTGCTGAAGTTACAAAAAGATGAGCCATCGGTGGTCCCCCCAGAGGCCAATATTATTTGGTAGGTCCTAAAATTTTTATGAATGTACAAAATTGAGCTTAGAGAATTACATAAGCTAACCAAATACGAGGCTGATACATTAAAGTGATGTGAAAAAACAACCAACCCACAAATTTTCATGTAGCCTTGTCATCACTAGAAAAATCTGCCTACTAATTCTGATTACAACAGGAACATTGCTTGGGGAGTGTGGAATCTTAACAGTCTTACTGGTTTTGAGAACTCTGGGCATCTTCATCCCCATTCTGGGTTTGTTGACCAGAGTAAATTCAAAATGGCTGACTCAGGTCCCCTCTCTCATTGACAGCTGGGAATACACTGATCACAGTGTTTCTTTGGCTCTTCTATTCTCATCCCCATGTAGACTATTTCCTTCTTGATAATATATTCATTCTTTTACTAGGCACAGTAAAATGGACGCTTTTCAAAAAAAT
>PITA01022233.1:0-30814 GCA_004023965.1 Spilogale gracilis | reverse complement strand
AGAGAGAGTCTGGGCACATGCAGGGTCCTAGGAATATCTGGGGCTGAGGAATTGGTTTGAGGTAGGGATGTGGAAAGCAGGTAAGAGGAGAGGATGTGGGTTCACCTAGCTGGTGAGGCAGAACGGAGGGAGAACAGGAGGGACGCAGAGGGGCTGGGCGGGTGGGCGGGGATCCCAGTAGTGGGCACCCAGGCAGCAGGGACCCAGTGATGAGGACCCTCCCCAAGGCATTCCCAGCAGCCAGTGCAGCCTTGGTCCCTGTGCCCTCACCGCATCCCCAGGTCTTCCTGTGTTCTGTGCCTCTCTGACTCTGGATGTCTCTGCATCTCCTGGCCTACCCCTCCTCCTGGACCCCACCTCCCACCTACCTGCAGGCAGGCTCTTATCTCTGAGGGGATCTGCCCTGGGTCACAGTCTTCCTAGCCTATGTCTCTGCACATCTCATTGCTTCTCTGCATCCCTGAATCTGTCCACTCCCCCTCCTCCACCATGCACTGTCCCGTTCTCTGAGTCTGTTTTCTGTGTTCCTTCTTCTCTTTGCCCCGTCTGTCTCTGTCTCTGTCTCTCTACATCCTGTCTCTGCGTTCCCCCCCACCCCCACATCCCCATCTCTCTTTGCCTCTCCGACTGTCTCTGTCTCTGTATGTCTCTTTCCCAGGTTTGCTATCTACAGATCTCTGCCCCTGAGTATCTCTGTGCCCACGTCCACCCAGGACCCCAGTCTCCCTCCATGGTCCCCCTACTCTCACTCAGGCCCGGGTTGGAGGGGCGGGGTGGGGGGGCGCTGCAGCGGGAGCTGTGTGTTCCCAGCGCAAAATAGACTCCCGTTGCTATGGCGACGCAAGCGGGGCCTCCCAGACGCGAAGCATCAGGCTGGGGGGTGAGGAGGGGGGACACCTGGATCCGGAAGGCGGGGGCCGGGGGCGCGGACGCCTGTCCCGGGGCTCCTGAAGGAGGGAGGAGGATGGTACTCCTAGATCCCTGGGGAGAGGGGGTGCTGTGCGCTGACACTGGGTTCCGGGGACTCGGAGTTCTGGGAGGGGTCTGGGATTCCAGGATTGGCAGGGGTGGGTGGGGGGACTCAGATTCCCCAGTGGGGGGCGGGCTAGTTGGGAGCTCTGACTCCTGGGTCTCTGAGGATTCAAGAGGTTGCCTTCTTAGATCTTCAAGGTTGGGGGGCGGGGAGCAAAGACTGCAAATCTCAAGGGTCTGAGCGGCCTTGCCTGAGGGGCCTTGCCTGGGGGCTCCGTAGAGCCCGGACCCCCAGATCTCCACCCGGGCTGCAGAATTCTGAGAGCCCCCATGTGGATCCCCAGGCTCCTGCGTCTTAGAGGAGCAGGAAGCGCTCAGATGAAGCTGTCTGTCCTTCCCAGCCATTCATCCATCCATCCGCATGCCGGTCTCTTCCTCCCGTCCCCATGTCCCCACTGCCTCGGTTTCCCCCTCCGCACCGGGGTGCGGTCGCGCTCACCTCACTTTCCGGATTCGGGACCCTTGGGGAGTCGGGGGTGGCGGCGGCGTGGGGGGCCGGCCAGGGAGGCAGAGCGCGTGTCTGCGAGCCAAGCGGCTGGGCGTGTGCGTGCGCTGGTAGGGGGCGGCCGGCAGCGTGTAGGGTGTGCGACCCGGACGGCAGCTCCAGTCCGTGCAGATGCGCGCCGGCTCCCGTGCAGATGTGGCCGCGGCCAGCCTGCCTTCGCGTCGCGCCGGCTGGGAGCGGAGAAGAGGCACGTCCCCCTCCCCACCTGCTGGGACCCCTCTTCCCCTCACCCGCGGCCCCCACTCACTCCCGGGACACCCCCCCAAGTCCACGAATGGTTCGGTCCACAGCCACATCAATGTTTATTCTGCAAGTCCGGGTTCCACAGCCTGTGACACTCCCTCCCCCGCCCCTCCTCACCCCGTGAAGTGGCCCGGGGCTGAGTCCCGCCCCCAGCTCTGTTCAGCCAACCGCCGCCCAGCTTCCAGGAGACTCATTTGCATTTCCGGGCGCTTTGGCCCAATGGCAAGGTAGCGCTCCACCTCCCCTCCAGGGCGGGTGGTACTCCCGGTGGACTGCACCACTCTTGGGAGCCAAGGTTGAGGGCGAAATGATTCCATTGAGGTACCAAAGATGGGAGGTGGTCTTCAGGGTGAGGAGGTCAGCTGAAGAGGGGGTTCTGGCCTTGGAAGAGGCCTAGCAGCCCGCTGTCCGGGACAGGCTCCTTGATGATCTTCTGGATCTGTAGGGGGAAGGGGAGGGTTCAGGAGGAGTCAAGAGTCCCCATCTCTGTGACCCATTTGGAGAGGCACATCTCCATTTCATCTGCCTTGCCCTCTTGGCAGCAACTGGCCAAGCCAGCCACTCCCTCTTCTCCAACTTTCCTTGGGGCTCCCTTTCACCATGGCTGCCTAGATGAGCTCCAGATTATCCGCCATCTTGGTTCACTTTGCCGGCTTGTACCAAAGCCTTGTCCTGCAGCTTCTTGTCTATACCCGCTCTTGCTTAAGTAATCTCACCTCTCCCATCCCTCCCAAACCCCAAAACCTGCCCATGCCTTGCCCCTCAACTCCAGACTCACTGATCCAACTGCCTCTTAGACGTGGGTCCCGGTCTGACCTCTCACACCCACAGTCTTCCCCCAGTCAGTAGACCACAGGGGCACAGGTACTCAACCCAGTCTCTGTGACTGCCTTCTCCCAAAGCCCCACATGGCACCCATCAGCAGGCCCCACTCTGCTTGCCTCCAGAAAAATCAGCTAGAATGCATCCCCACTGCCCCCAATCTTGTCTGTCTCCTTCCTGCCACCCACCCACATCCATGGGCCACCCAAGACCAAACTGCAGATCTGACCATGGCTGCCTCTCTTGGGAAAAACCCTCAAATATTCGAGAAGATGGGCCTCTGGCTCTTCTCTGCCTCCCCTCCTCCCATATTCACCAAGGGTTCACTATGCCCTGGTCTGGTTCTCTGAATAAGGCAAGTTCAGTCCCATCTCTGGGCCTCTGCCCTAGCTGTCCTTCCGCCAGAAACACTTTTTGGATGACTGGCTGCTCGTCCTACTTCTGGTCTCTGCTTCAAGGCTACCCCTGGGGAAGGATCTCCCTGCTGCGAGCCCCCATCTTATTTCTCGCACACTCTGAACATCCCCTTCTAGCTTCTGGCCACAATGTGTAACTGAATGCAGACGGGCTTTGACTGTCGCCTCAGGACCTGCTACAGCGGTTGGCCCATAGTAGGTGCTTGACAAATGCTCAACAGAACTGAACTAGGAGGAGGGACAGGGCAGACCTCGGAGGGCTGGGCGCCTCCTGCCACCCTGAAGTCCAGTGGTGGCAGCTGCAGGGGCTGGAGGAAGGGACAGAGAGGAGAGTCACAGGGCTCGCATCCACGGCACCTCTGTCAAGACTCTTCTTGCCTGTCTGCCTCCATGCCTCCCATACCTCTCTCCCAGGGAGGCCTCCCTCTCCATCCCCTGCAACCCTGCTCCTCTGCACTCCAGCCCTCCCAGTCCCCTCGCCTGCTGTCTCTCTCTCCTGTCCTCAGGGCCATCTGACAGCTTCCCTCACGGAACTTAGAACTTGGCTGGCCCAGAGGCGGCCACCTGCCGTGTTCCTAGATGTTTTCTGTCAACCCATGTGTGGTGGGAGCTTGAAAGGAAGGCAAGGGAGGTCAGCGTCCAGGGACAGTACCTCCTTAAACCGAGGGTGGGCGGCATCACCCACAAGCTGCAGAATCAGCCCTTCGCTGGTGGAAAGGAAGGCGCCACTCTGCCGCATCCGGGCCAGCGCCACCAGCCTGTCCACCTGGCTGGGAGGGGGAGGGAGGCAGTTGATGCCTAGGCCGGGCCACACAAACCCCTGGCACACTCAGCAGGGATCCCATTCCCTGGTTCTTCCTGGGCACCCCATCTGTACCCCACGTGCACCCGCCCCAGCAGGACCCGCTCACCTGCGAGAAGAGCAGGCATCCACCACCACATGGACCTGCAGCCCACGGTCCAGGAGGTCCAAGGTGGTGTGCTGGGGGCACAGACAAGAATGGGGTTCTGGGGTGAGGAACTGGGGAGCTGGGATGGGGGAGGTTCTGATCAGGGCAAGAGGACCCCCGAGTAACAACAGGATCCTAGGACAGGATGGGAGTAGCAGGCAGAGGGGTCCAGAGTAAGGATGAAGGTCCCAGGTCAGGAATGGGGTCCTGCCAGGATGGAGCATTCGGGGCCAGTTAGTTGGGGGGGGTCTCACCAGGATGCAAGCCTGTGTCTCGAGGCCACAGAGGAGCACAGAACGCAGCTGGGGCCGGGCATCCAGCTCCTGTTGCACTGCAGGGACCATGCTGAAGCAGGTTTTGGCCAGCGGCCGCAAGCCTTCAGCCCCCAGCTCAGGCACTGTGGGGCCCAGGCCTGCTGGGTACTGCTCTGTCAGCACAGTGGGCACTTCCAGCAGCCTGGCCACCTGTGCCAGGGAAGGAGACAGAGACCTGAGCCTGAGGGAGGGGCTCTGGGTCAGACTCCTAGGTGTGACAGAGTAGGGGGCTGGGGGCCTGGACTCCCAGGTCTGAAGGAGGAGGGGCTGTGGGGTGAGACTCCTGGGTCTGAGGGAGGAGGGACTGCTGGTCTGGACTCCTGGGTCTGAGGGAGGCGGCCCTGGACTCCTGAGTTGGAGGGAGGAGGGTCTGGGGTCTGGACTCCCAGTTCTGAGGAAGGAGGTTGGAGGTGTGGACTCCCGGGTCTGAGGGAGGAGGCTGAAGGTCTGGACTCCTGGGTCTGAGGGAGGAGGCTGGAGGTGTGGACTCCCGGGTTTGAGGGAGGAGGGGCTGTACCTTGAGCATGCGGGCAGCCACAGAGACAATCTGGGGGAAGTATGCAATATGGCGGAACTTCTCCTGCATGTCGCATAGGAATAGAATGGATGATCCAGGAAGGACTCGGCCCAGGCTGGGCCTCATAGCCGCCATGTCCTGGGAATGGGCAGAGGTGCTGAGGGGACAGGGTCAGATGGGCAAGGGGCTTCTCTGCACACCCGGCGTCCAGGGACTTAGACCCTTGAGGGTCCCATGCGGTGCCTTGGAAACCATCGCCCTCCCCCCTGCAGGCCTTTGTGTCTGCAGCTGTCCGGTGCCTGGAATCCATTTATTTCTTAATGTGTCCAGCTCAGCTGGGAGATCATGTTCAGGGCAGCCTTTTCTGATCTTGACCTCCCTGGTGCTCCCTGCCTCATTCTCCCAGGGCCCTGGAAAGCCTTTTCCTTCCTCAAGGTCACCCGCTCTTCTGCCACTGTCCCGGCTCCAACTGTGATCCTCATCCTGCCCTGGGGGGAGAAACTGAGGCACGAACGGACCCACCCAAGGGCCCACAGCCGCTAACAGGGAGCAGATGGGATTCCTAAGGACAAAAGAGCCTGGTGCTGAGTTCCTTCAAGTTGGACTCCTCCCATTCAGCCTCTGAAACTCAGGTTACCCCTGTGTGCAGTGCCCAGGCGATGCGTCCCTACAGGTCCTAGACAGAAAGGCGGGGGTACCTCACAGGGAAATGTTACCCATTTCTCAGAGAGGAATGCTGTGCTGCTAGGTGGGACATCATATATGAACGTTGGAATTGCTATGCTCAGTGAGAGGGGCCAGTCACTGAAGGCCCCATGGGGTGCGAGCCCACGTGTATGAACTATCCACAGGGATCAAGTCCAGAGGCAGGAAGCTGACTGGTGGCCGCCAGGTGCTGGAGGAGGAGCGATGGGGACTGATCACTAAGGCGTGCAGAGTTTCCGTCTGGGGTGATGAACACATTCTGGAACTAGGTGGCAGCCACCGGTTAAGCAATGTTATGAATATTCCTAACGGCCACTTCACGGTATGCTTAAAAATGGTGGAAATGGCAAACTTCATGGTGTGCTTGAGAGAGAGAGAGAGGGAGAGACAGAAGGGGCGGGGCTGGTGGAGCCGTCTAGAAGGGGTGGGGAGGCCATGGGGACCAGAGGGGTCCCCAACTTGCCCGAGGTCCTGCAGGACTAGAGGACAGCCAAGTGTCCCAGTCAGACTGGCTCGGTCTCCAGGACCTGGGGACGCGCCCCTGCGTGTCTCAGCACGTCCCAGCCCATGTCCCCAGGAGGCTTGAGTCCTTGGGTCTCCACATTGCTGCACAACTGGGTTGTGGCCTGGCTTCCACGTGAAGCTCTCATCTGCTCTGTGTGTTCACTCATTTACTCATGAGTTTATCTGGGACATGGGAGACCCCGCGGACCCCGTGAAAGGCCAAAGGGTCAACACAGGGGAGGCTGGGTGATGAGTACACGCAGGTGTTTATGGGGATTCTCAGATGAACACATCTACCGTAGAAAATATTTTCTACAGGCAACCTAGCTAAAATGTAAAAACCCATGGAGGCTTACAATGGGGAGTTTTATGCTATGTGAATTTTCTCTAAAAACAAAATGGCACGGCATCTCCCACAAAAACAGAACTGCACTGAATGAAGTAATCCCCTAATTACAACTGTGATCAGTGCTGGGATTTCTAGGGAACCAGATCTATCTTGGCAGACTGCAAAATTCTCCCCAAGGAAGTAGCCAGAGAGAGAGAAAACAGCCCGAAAACACAAAGTAGACTCTGTCACTCCCCTAGCTCAGCCCCTACCCTCCTGCATGGCTACTTCTGTCCTCAGGCCCAAAAGGTGACCCCTTCCCACAAGGTGCTGAGGACCACCCCAGCCTCGGCCAGTCGTGTTGCCCCTCAAGGCCCTTTGCGGTGGTTCCCTCCCACTGGGGTGCTCTTCTCGCTTCCACTCTTCTGAGTCTTCAGGAGGCAGGAGGGTCAAGGTCAGATCAGGGTCCTCTGGAGCAAGAAGGATTTCCCCTGCACACTGGGAGGGCTGTGTATTGCCTCTACCCCGAGGGAAGCATGTGGGGCCACATTTCCCAAAATTCGAGTTATATGAATGCTGTTACCCAGAAAACTCACTCCTGAGTGTTGGCCCTGCAGACATACATGGACAATGACACGAGGTTATTCACCACCAGGCCTCTGGTGGTGGGACTCTTCCAAGGAGCAAAGGAATAGAAATCAATGTAAACATCTACAGCTGGGGTCCTACTCACCTGCTCATGGTATGTCTATACTATGGAATTCTTTGCACGCAGGAAGAATGACAAGGAAGCTCTTTAAGTAACAAGATGGAAAAGTGTCCAAGAGAGGTTAACAGTGCAATGAAGAAGAGTGTATGTCACAGTGCTCCCATCTGTGCCCCAGTCAGGGGAGAACAAGACAGTGTAGCCCTCCTCTCTAGTATGGAGCACATATTCTAGGCCCCAGGACGGGGTGTGAAGGAGATTTTATTGTCACTGTATACTGTTCTGTTCCTTTTGAATTTTGGACAATGTGGAATTGGTTGTCTGGTCCGTAACAAGTAAAATACAGTAAAATTTTTACATAAGATGAGGACCCAGTACAACCGATCTGTGGTGGTAAAATTATGAATGGTTATCCTTGTGTGGAGGTGAAGAAGTGGGGCTGGGGGGGGGAGCTTCTGGGATGTGCGGGATGTTCTACTTTTGGTTGGGTTCAAATGTTGTTTACACCAGAGTGTTTGCTATGTATTTGTTCTTTGTATGGTTTTCCTGCTTATGCAGTATACCCCCATAAAAAGTTTTCAAAATATCAGATAAAACCGAGGAGGCCTCACTGGCCTCGTGGGGCTGGACTGGGTGGGGGGAAGCCAGGAAGAAAACCAGGGCTGGGGTCCAGGTGGGCAAGGGTGAGGCCTGGGCTCTAGTTCAAGCAGAGAGAACACAGAGATTCAGGGGGCAGGTGCAAATGGCTGTGGGGGAAGAAGGAAGGAGGAAGAGCTTTGGGTTTCTGGTTCATGGGTCCCAGGGACTAACTGGGGGCAGAGAGGGGGTAACTGGTTTCGGGTAGAAAATGAAAAATTGAGAGCAGGGAGTGTATGTGTGTGCACGCATGTGGGGAGGTCTGGGCTGCAGACCAGTTTGGGGGTGCCGTCGGCGAGTGGTGAGAAGATACAGAACTGAGGAGCTCTGGTTGGAGGGAGTCCAAGGCCGGAGCAGGAGGGGCAGCAGCAGGGGACGGGTACTGCTGAGATCCCTACATGGCCTAGGGTGGGTGGGCAGCCCTGCAGCCGGGATTAAGGGATTAACGGCTGCGTGACCCTTCGCAAGTTTCACGCTCTGTCTGAGCCCGAAAATAGGGGCCAAACTCACCCATCCAACGGGGTTGAAGCAAACCTTGGCCGGGGATGCAGAGAGGGCGGGCACGACCCATGGAGGGCTCGAGTCCCTGGCCAGCCAATTCTGTAGGGCCTGGGCAGGCGTCCTCCCCTCCCAAGGAGAGGCCTGGCAAAGCCTCAGTTTCCCTACCTGAAAGGTGGGAAGATCTGTCCCCCTACAGCGCTGCGAGGCAGGGGCCTTACCCGGAAGGAGCCAGGCTCTAGCCTAGCCCGCTCCTCCGCTGGAGAGGCCCGGGGAACACTCACCTCTCGCAGGCCGGACTTAATGCCGCTCAGGTCGTCCTGCCCAGTTCCAAGGCTGGGTCACAGTTTTCTTAGGGTCGCCACACGTGGCCCGCCCCCGCGCCCTCCGTGCCCGCCCATCCAGGCCGAGCCGCCCAATTGGCGCTCGCCAAGCTCTGCCCCGCCCTTGCGGCCGGCCAATCCACTGGCGAGGCTGTTTCGTGGAGGGGCGGTGCCGGGCACGCTGGCAATATTGAGAGCGTGATTGGTTCCCCGGTGGGAGGGGGCGGGAGGGCATGCCTCCGACCAATACGGAGCCGGAAAGGGCGTGAGTGGCGGGTCCAGGCAGAGCTGCGCTGTGAGTGCGGAGAACGTGAACTCCAGCTGGGCAGGTGGGTAGCGGCTGCCATCGTTGCCCATACAAGACCTCTGAGACCGAGGAAGAGGGAGAGAGGGATGTACCCAGGGCAGAGGCGGCCTGGGGTTCGAACGCTGGCTCTTGTGGGTAGCTAGAGACAGGAACTTATCAAGAGACCCAAGCACTTTGCAGGAAAGGGGACTTAAGTCCTCCCAACACTGTTCAGCCTCAGTTTCCCCATCTGTACAGCACCTGCCTCCTAGGGTGGTGTTTGGTTGTTTGTTTTGCGTCTGCTTGTAATATTCAGACTCTGTGCTTGGAAATGGAGCTGAGAAAGAGTTGGGGAGAGGATTTCCCCATCAGTCTTGGAATAAAATACAAAGTACTCCCCATTCATGTTTGCCTTAGTCAGCCTCTCTGACTTCATCTCTTCCCACTTGCCCTGCTCACACTGCTCCAGTCACCTCAGGCCCTTTGCACGTGCTGTGTCCGCAGCCTGGAGCCCGGGGTCTTTGCTTAGACTGCCCCTTGTCATTCAAGGCTTTCCCTGACCACCTGATCTCAAATGGCCACTCAATCAAGTCTTTGTTTTATTTCTTCACAGCACTACTTCCAATCTAAAATTGGAAATTTATCTTGTGTTTAAAAAAATGTACAAATGTCCTCATTGTCAATCCCCCCCACACACCTGTATCCATCCCTCACCCCCTTAAATGCACACATCTTGTCTGTTTTCTCACTGCTGAATGCTCAGAACCTAGATGGGGCCTGACACATAGCAGGTGCTCGGTACATCTTTGGGAATAAATGAGACAAAACCAGACATTAGGCAGAAATGAGCCAAGGTGAGAGGAGGCTGGAGCGACAGACACTGAGGAGATGGGACTGGGAAGAATGAAGGGAGCAGGTGGGGGAGGGAGAGTGTAAGGGGACACCTCTGGCAGAGGCAGAGGTGGAGGACCTGGACTGGATGGGGAGAAGATGTGGTCTGAGTTGGGAGGAGTCAGGGTGTGGTTCATGTTCCCAGGAGTTGCCAGGAGGGGAGTGGACAGGATGGGGAGAAAGGCTCCTGGGGGAAGCTGCTGAACTATCATGAGGGTGGCCTCTTATTTGTCTGGGGGGGATGGGCCTGGGTTGGGTTATGGTTGAATGTCATGGGGAGCAGGTCTCCCAGCCCTCAGGAGTTCCCTGAGAATGGCAGGCACATGGCACCTCCCACCAGCCCACCCAGTCGCCCTCAGGAGCCCAGGGCCCGCTGACACCCCCCAGGGCATTCGGGGGAGGGGGGAGGGGATTATAGAAATGTGAAGCCTGCCTCAGGTCTGGCTGGTCCCAAGCGCAGTGGGACAACTCAGATGACACTGAGGGACACTCTGGAGTGAGTGCAATGTCATCAAAGAGGTCGAGGGTAGAGGCGTCTAGGGCCGCGAGGCTCAGGCTGGGGCTGGCACATGGTGCCTCAGTGGGGGCCACAGCATGGGCCACCCCCAGGAAGGGGGATGGAGGTGGCGGGGGTGGCCTTCGGGGCGGAGGTCTCTGGGGAGGTCCCTCCTGGGACAGGATAGACAGGGCCAGGCGCTGGGTGGCAGCTTCAATCTTGGCAAACTGCCTGCAGAGAGACAAACATTACTGGGTAGCCATGAAGCGTTCCCCCTCCTGCCTGCCATCAGCATTTCCCTTCTCCTCTCCATTTTTCTACTCTGTGCTACCTGGGTCCACTTTCTTGAGTCTGATGATTCAGTTTTTCTAACCCCATTCACAGGGGTGCTCTGAACAGCTGTGGGGTTGTGTACTGCACAAGGCAGCACTTCTAGTTCAGCACAATGCAGTTTTGATGTTTAGATTTATTATGGCCACATCCCAAAGTATAAAAGTAAAAAACGTCTGAAGGAAAGCGTGCCTTAAAAAGTGTCTTCCACACAAGGCGTGCCATGGGCTAGAGGTGCACATGTAACAGTGATGCCCTGTGGATTCTGCTCCCTACGGAGCTCTTGAATCTGCCCACCTCCGCATCTCCACCAATCCTTGGTTGAAGTCCCCATCGTTTCCCATCTGGATGACCACAATAGCCCCTGCACTGGCCTTCCCACTAGCATTCCTACCCCTCAAGAATTGTGTGGATGGATCTCACAAATCGTAATAGGTTCAGTTATGTCCCGCTAAAATTTATATGTTGGAGGTTGAACCCTCAGTACCTTAGAACATGAGAATTCAGGATGGCAGCTATGGGAAGGAAACTGCATAAGCACCTCCGGGGAAAAGAAGGGCCCTGTTCCTGGATCTGAGTGTTAATTACGCTAGTGGATTCCCTTTGAGAAAATTCATCAAGCTCTATGCCGATTCTGTGTGCATTTCTTATAGTTGTTAAATTTCCAGCAGAGGATTTTTTTTTTTGAACAGGTAGCAGATTTTGTATGGTTCTGTTTACATGAAATGTCCAGAATAGACAAGTCCCTGGAGACTGGAAGCAGACTGGTGGCTGTCAGTGCTGGGGGAGGGGGAATGAGGAGTGACTAGTGATAGGTATGGGATCTCCTTTGGGGGGGATGAAAATGTTCTGGAACCTGATAGAGGTAATTGGTTGCAAAACATTATGAATATACAAAACACCAATTAACTGTGCACTTTAAGATATTCAAAATGGTGAATTTTATGGTATGTCTATTTTACCACAAGAAAATAGGCTTATAAATAAATTAGAGCTGCCACTCTGGAACTGTCTTTGATGCCAAAGAGAATAGTTACATTTTGAGTCCCCAGGAAAACTGTTCAAAAATGGGAGGTCAGGTTAAACGGCAGAGAATGGGGGTGGGAAGAGGGAGAGGGGGAGCTTACTTGAACAAACTCGGTATAAATGACATTTAGGGCTAAAGAGTCATGACATCTGTGATTTGCTTGAGCTATTTTAAGAAGATAGATGAAGGAAATAGGCTAAGATGTTATGGCTAGTAAAGTCTTAAGTGATGGTACATGAGTGATCTTTAGGCCAGTGGTTCTCAAACTTGAGTGTATAACGGAACACCTGGGAGGGCTTTTGGCAACACTGGGGCCCTGGGGCCCCTGAACTTTGGGTTCTGCTGGCCCGGGGTAGCATCCACAAATCTGTATTTCTAGCACATCCCCGCACTGTGCTGAGGGACTGATGCTGCGGGTCTAGGAATCACTTTTTGAGAGCTGCTGCATCAGACTCCTGTCTTGACTTTTTTGTAGGTTGGAAGTTCTTCACAATAAAAAGTCAAAAATCCATATACATGGGTGGGAGGGAGCCCCTGAGGAAGCAGGCCCTCAGGGGACCTGGAGTGAGGAGGAGGACATGGGTAGGAAGGTGCAGAGGATAGTTTGCCACTGACCTGGATTTTCTCAGGTTGAGGCTGGGTACCCAGGGAGATATGCTGAAGAACTTCCCCAGGCTGCCCACCAGGTAACTTGTGGGTGGACTGGGTCTCCAGGGAACATGGGGCAGAGCCAGGCAGAGGGGTGGGAATGTCTGGGATGCTACAGGAGAGAAGTTGGCCCTGGGGGAGCAGGGAGGCTGAGTGGGGGAGGGTAGACAGGGAATCTGCGAGATGAGAGGCTGGCAACAGCCCCAGGGTCCATACTGGAGGGGGGCAGGGAACACAGATGGGGGCTGGAGATGGTGAAAGGTCCTGAAGTGGTTGATGAGGGGGCTGAAGAGGAATGAGAAGCTAGCTCGGGGCATAGGGCTGGACCCTGTTTGAGGAGATGTATGTTTTCCTCTTCAGTAATGGGTGTGTAGGGTGGTGGTAGTGAACATTCTGAGTGTGGCCAGGGCTGGGCTTCCTGGTGGAAGGTGGCTTGTAGTGTGGGGGCAGGAGTTAGGCTGGACCAGGCTCCTATTGACTCAGATTTGGTTCCAAGACCTCTTGGAGCAAGATTCTAGGCTGGCGGGGAGGAACAACCTACTTCGAGAAAAGCAGGTCCTTCAGCAAGTCACGTTACCTCTCTGTACCTCAGTTTCCTCATCTGAAAAATGAGGATTATATGGGGCGCTTGGGTGGCTCAGTCGTTAAGCATCTGCCTTCGGCTCAGGTCATGATCCCAGAGTTCTGGGATCAAGCCCCACATCGGGCTCCCTGCTCGGCAGGAAGCCTGCTTCTCCCTCTCTCACTCCCCCTGCTTGTGTTCCCTCTCTGGCTGTGTTTATCTCTGTCAAATAAATAAATAGAATCTTTAAAAGATGAAAAATGATGATTATAATAGTGTCTACCTGCTAGGGCTATTTAAATTTTTTAAAAAGATTTTATTTATTTGACAGAGAGAAACACAGCCAGAGAGGGAACACAAGCAGGGGGAGTGAGAGAGGGAGAAGCAGGCTTCCTGCCGAGCAGGGAGCCCGATGTGGGACTCGATCCCGGGTGGTCTCTAGGATCATGACCTGAGCCGAAGGCAGTCGCTTAATCAACTGAGCCACCCGGGCGCCCCCCTGTTAGGGTTATTATGGGGGATTAATGAGTTCGTATTCATTGTGAGTGAGTATTATAAGTTTATACTAAAGTGCTTAGAACAAGCCACCATCGTCACCATCACCACTGTCATCATCACCATCATCACCACCATCACCACCATCACCACCATTACCACCATCATTACCAACACCATCATCACCATCACCATCATCACCACCATCACCATCCTCACCATCACCACCATCACCATCATCACTATCACCATCATCACCCTCATCATATCATCGTCATCGTCATGTGATGATCATCATTGTCATGTGATCATCATCCTGGTCCCAAGTCCCTGAGAGGCAGGACAGCAAAGTGGTACAGAGCATGGGCTCTGGACTCAGAGTGCCTGGGTTGAATCCATTCTTTAGCTGTGTAGTTTGGATAAATTGTCAAATCTCTCTGAGCCTCCTCATCTGTAATGTAGGAACAAAGACAACCTGCTGTGTAAGTTTATTGGGAGTGTTAAGTGACATATCGTATGTCAAACCCTTAGTGTTGTACGCCTGGCCCACAGCTCTAAAGCTGGTTACTGTCACAGAGGGAGGGGAGAGTACAGGGCAAGGTGGGTGGGACTGGGTGGGGTATGAGAGGGACTGGCATGAGCACAGACCTGAAGGAGCTCAGGTGCCCATCAACATTCTCAGGGACAGGGAAGGACTTTGCCCCACAAAGGATACAGGATGTGCAAAGGCCCAGAAGCTGAACAGTATAGTGCTAAATTGGGGATCTCCTATTTCTTTAGAACCTAATTTCCTCCCTCTTTCACTCTGCTCCAGCCACACTGGTTCTCAAATATTGCAGGGATGTTCCTGCCTCAGGGCCTTTGCACTTGCTGTCCCTTGCCTGGAATGCTCTTCCCTCAGATTTCCACAGTCTTGTTCCCTGGTTTCAGTCAGGTCTTGGCTCAATTGTCACCTTCTCCGTAAAGCCTTCCCTGGCACTTTACCTAAAAGGCCAGTCCTCGCCCAGCATAGCAAGCCATATAATTTTTTAAATGGGGGTAAAATTCATATAACTTAAAATGAGCCACTTTAAAGTGAGCAATTCAGTGCCATTTTGTACATTCATACTGTGCAACTAGCACCTCTAATTTGTTCTGGAAATTTCCATTACCCTAGAAAGCAACCCCAAGCCCAGTGACAGTCACTCACAATCCCCACTTGCCTCCAGCGGTGCCTCCCCGGGCCCTGCTCCCCTGCTTTCCGACTCTGCCTGTTCTGGACGTTTCAAATGAATGGCATCATGCGACACATGGCCTTCTGGGTCTGGCTTCTTTCACTCAGGCTCACGTTCTCAGGGTCCATTCATGTATCGCTTACTTTATCTACTGTCCCTGATCAGCCGCCTTCCCGCTGGAAGCCAAGCTCTGTGAAGGTAGGGGATTCTGTCCGCCTTGCACAGATGGATCTTGGGGGCCTGGTACACAGTTAATGCTCAAGAGATGCACCTTGAGTGTTGACTGCCTCCTGGGGGTCCCTTCTCTCTATTCTGCCTAGGCCAGGTCTCCCTGACTCTGAGCTGCCTGGCCCCTCCCCACCCCCCTCTGCCCACCTCCCCTCTTCCATGACCCTCTCACCTGAAGATCTGGTTGTGCAGAAACCTCCTGTGGTTGGGCCTCCTTTTGGGGAGCCGGGCCCGCCGAGGGTGCAGGGCACGCAGCATGTGGGTGGCAGCCCCGCTCACGAAGGCATACAGTTCCCGGGGGCTGGGCTCAGAGACCGCTGAGGATGTAGGGGCCCCGGGGTGCATGGCTGGGGTGATAGGGTAACTTCTCCACGATATTCCTGCTGGTTATAAAGCAGCTCCCGAATCTGAGGGGAGAGGAGACGCCAGGGCTGGGAGCGCAGGGCTGGAGACGCAGACAGCAGACAGGAGAAGAGGGGGCCTTGTGGGAGGGGCAGGCCGACTCTGGAGGGGAGGCAGGCTCTGGTTGGAGGAGACAGGGCCCAGGGAATTAGGACCAGTCCTCCCTCCTATGCCCCATCCCTACCTCCTGGAGGCTGGATGGATGCTGAGCTTTGAGTAACCCATGGGTGAGGGCTGATATAGGAAGGGGGGGCTTCATGTGCACCCCCCAGGGGCCCAATTAGCACATAGTTGGACCTGGGATATGGGACAGGGCAGCGTGGTGGGGGGCAGAGAAAAGCACCTGGAGATAGCCAATTATGGGCACAAAGGCCTCATTAGGGAGGCGAGGCAGGGGCTGAGTCAACCACATCGATTAGTGTTGAGGACCTTTAATGGGAGTTGACGGGAGGGAGTGGTGGGAGGCTTGGGTGCAGGCTGGGAGGGAGGGGACACGGCTCCCTGGGAGGGATGCTGGGAGTCTCCAGCTACTGGGCAGACCCCTGACATCTGCCCACCCACCTGCAGACATGCTCCCCCACCCCCGCCCCGTGCCTCCCTTGGCTTGGAGACCAGCATCCTGGGGAAACAGGCTCAGAGAGGGGGCTTGCCTGTGCCCAAGGCTTCCAGCCAGCAGGAAGGGTTGGCTTCTGTACGAGGGGGTTGAGCCCCAAACGCTGCATTTGCTGCATTTCCGCTGGAGCAGCAGTGAGCAAGGGAGGGTGCAGGGGGCACGTTCTGGCTGGCCTGGTTGCTTAGGTGAGTGACAGGAGGGACTGTTTCTGGCACAGCCTGGCTGTGGCTGTGGGAGGGAAAGAGAAAACATGGGTGCAGTTTACCTAAAGGCATTCTACTGAGGGACTGGGGGGGCCTTGGTATTTGGGGGAGGCAGAGAACAGGCTGAGGTGTGGTGGGTGGAGAGGCAGCTCCTGTGCGGTGGGAGTGGGGTTCTCTTGTTTCTTGGAGGGCGTTGGTCAGAGTGAGGGATGCTGGTCTGGGCTGGGGTGGGAGAAAGGTGTCTCCATGTTTGCTCTGGGGGGCTGCACTAAAGGTCTGCGTTGAGGGGGTGTGAGTGTCCTAGGGGTGCACGTTATCACAAACCTAGTGCCATAAAACTACATACATTTATTCTCTTGCAGTTCTGGGGGTCACAAGTCCAAGACGGGTCTTCTGAGCTGAAAGTGAGGCATTCCTTCTGGAGGCTCCAGGGGAGAATCTGTCCCCCATGCCTTTTCCAGTCTCCAGAGCTGCCGTGATGTCTCCAAGCTCACACTGCAAGTAAGTGGCCCAGCTGGGATTTGAACTCGAGGCAGCAGAGGCCCCAACACGAGGCTCTTGTGCACAGGGGCAGCACAGGGGCAGCAGCAGAGGCTGGGCCCCACTCACAGGACGGGGGCAGCAGTGGGCACTGAGCGTCCGTCTTGGGCGCCTCCGAGGATCTCCAGCTTCCTCACTGATCTGCCCCTCCGTGGGTGTCTCCTGTCCTCTCCTACTCATTATCTCTGACCACAGCCCTCACCATGGCTATGCTTCTCAGCTTCTTGACCATCTCTGTCTCTACAGTGTCTCTCAGATCTGTGTCTCTGTCTCTTGGCCTGGGCAAGTTGCACGTGTGTGCACATCCTGGGTGTGCCTGTGATGTTGTGGGGCAGCCTGGAGGTTTTCCTATCTTGTGACTTTTAGGTCCAGAGGGCAATATGCAGGGTCCCTTGGCAAGGGGCAGTGGGGGAGGGGACCCTCTGAAGGTCAGGGCTCAGGCTCAAGGACAGCGCTGCATGGCTGGGGTGTGACCTTTGCTGGGCGGGCTTTAGGAGTGGACCTGTATCCACGCCACCAGAAGCCAAGGACTCCTAGCATCTGCCAGCCAGCTCCGTCCCTCGGCCGGTGGAGTGGGGACCACACTGGTAGAGCCACCAGCCTTTCCGGCTTGGCCTATGGATGCTCCACCAAGGGGCACCTACATCCTGGGCAGTGCCAAGAGGCCAGGTGGGAGTAGCTGCACTGTCACTTTTGGGCCCCTCTCCTGTTGGGTCACGGGTAAGCAACACCCACAGCTGGGGGCTGCCTTCCTCTGAGGTTTGTTGACCTGCCCTTCTAGGTATTAGAAGGTCCTCGCAGGCTCCCGTCCCCCATCCCAGCCCTTGTCACTGGGGGCGGGGGCTGGGGAACGTTTAGTTATTTATTAAACATTGATTGAGCACCTACCATAGACTGAGGATGTGGCAGTGAGCAAGACAAGCACAGTTTGTCCCTGGAGGATTCTGGGAGGGAGACACCCCCAAACAAGAAAAGACCAGTTCAGGATGTTGGAGGTTGGATAGGAGAGGCGTGGAAATGGAGGGTGTCAGGTGGAGAAACTGTCTCTGAGAAGATGACAATTGTCCTGCAGCCTGAGTGGAAGAGCGGGTAGCCAGGAGCTTCCCAGGTGGAGGGAACGAGAGGAAGACGTAAAGTCAGAGAAGTGGACAGAAGCCTCAGGGCTTTGTAGACCAGGGAGGAATTGGGTTATGAAGGCAAGAGTGATGACGTGCTCTGCAGGGTTTGAAGCAGAAGTTCTACCTAGACCCTAGGGCCCTCAAACCTCCTTTCCCATCCTTGCTGCGCCTGGATTGTGGAGACCCCATTCCCAAATCCCCCTCTAATATGGGAAGAGCGGAAACTGAGGTGTCAGGATTAGGCCAAGAGCCCAGACGAAACTTTTCTCTCCATGCCTCCATCCTGCTCATTGGCGATCTCTCTACCTAGTCCCAGAGGGACTTTGTTTCCCTTAAAATTTATTGTGAAAATTTACAGGCAGCAGGTTCCTGGTGTTCCCAGTTAAGGACTCAGAGGCCAACCCTGTCATATTTGTTTCACACCCTGGTATGAGCTAAGTTGCGTCTCCCCAAACTCATCTATTGAAGTTAACCCCATACCTCCAAATGTGACTGTATTCAGAAATAAGGTCTTTAAAGGGGGTAATTAAGCTAAAATCAAGTCATATGTCTGTGCCCGATCCAACATGCCCTGTGTCCGTATAAGAAGAGGAATTTGCGGGGCGCCTGGGTGGCTCAGTTGGTTGAGTGACTGCCTCGGCTCAGGTCATGATCCCAGAGATCCGGGATCGAGTCCCACATCGGGCTCCCTGCTTGGCGGGAAGCCTGCTTCTCCCTCTCTCACTTCCCCTGCTTGTGTTCTCTCTCTGGCTGTGTTTCTCTCTGTCAAATAAATAAAATCTTAAAAAAAAAAGAGGAATTTGCACAAATTGGTACAGGGAAGACCATCTGAAGACTCAGGGAGAAGACAAGCTATGGAGACAGGCCTCAGAAGAAACCAACCCTGCCAACACCTTGATCTTGGACTTCTAGTCTCAGATATAAGAAGATAAATTTCTGTTGTTTAAGCCACCCAGCCTGTGGCACCTTGTCAGGGCAGCCCAGACAGACTAACACAAGAAGTATATTAGTTATCTATGTTGTATCACAAAGAACCACAATTACCATGGCTTCAAATCAAGTACTCTGATTTTCTCACAGTTCCCATGGGTCAGGAGTTGAGGCAGCACAGCTCACCGGTCCTCTGTTTGGGGCCTCATGAGGCTGTGATCAAGGTGTGGGCCGGGGCTGCAGTGTTATCTGAGGTCGGGGTCCTCTTCCAGGCTCATGCGGAAGAATTCATTTCCTTTCCTCTGTAGAACTCATGGAAGCAGGTGGATTCAAGGCCAGCAGGAGAATCAATGACATTTCACATCTCTGACCTCAAGCCCCAGTTTCAAAGTCCTTGTCTGATTATACCAGGCCCACCCAGGACAACCTTTCTGTATTAGTGTTCTTCGGGGAAACAGAATCAATAGGATCTGTATCTGTGTCTGTTCTGTCTATAGAGACACACACACGCAGAGATGTTACGTATCTTACACTTTATATGTAAAGATATCTACTGTGTGGTATTGGCAGTTATGGAGGAAGTCCCAAGATCTGCCATCTGCATGTTGGAGGCCAGGAAAGCCAGCGGTTTATTTCGATGCCTAAGAACCAGAGAGCCGATGGGTGTGGATTCCAGTCTGGGTCTGAAGGCCTGAGAACACGAGCACCGAGGGCAGGCAAAGATCAGCCTTCCAACTCAGTCAGGTAGAGACAGAATCCCACCTTCCCGCACCTTTTTGTTCTAGACAGGTTTTCGGCTGGATTGGGTGACAGCCACCTGCAGTGGGGAGGGCCATTGGCTTTCTTCGGTCTACTGATGAAGATGCTTCTCTCTTCCAGAAACGCCTTCACAGACACACTCAGAAATCCAGTTTAACCAGATACCTGGGCTTCCTGTGGCTTGGCAAGTGGACACCTAAAATTAGCCATTACATTTCCTTTTGGTTAACATCAACTAGTGCGGAGCCTTGACTGCACCTGCCCAAATCCCTTCACCATCACCGTATCACATAACCTATCACAGGAGTGATGTCCGCCATGTCCACTGGCCACCTGAAGAAAAGGCACTTGCTGTACAAGGGCATGGGTTCTTGGGGATCAGCATGGAAAGTGGCAGCCACACCTGGTGTCCACATTTTTGTACTTAAAACAGGGGTATGTGTTTTCCGTGTATAGAAGGGACTGTGTGACCCACTGTGACCAGCCCAGGAGTCTCCTCGGGCTCCTGCACGCTGGTCTGTGACCATGCACGTGGGACCTGCTGGACGGGCAGTGGGTGGGGTGGACTCTGCGGCTCCTGGTTAAATCACCTCCCGGTAATAGGAATCACTTCCTGGTTCAGGATGTTACATCACTTCCTGGTTCTGTGCCTGGCCATGAGACTTCAGAGGACCTCTACTTACCCCTCAGTCAAGTGGGGATAACACTCCTTCCCCGAGACAGGCCCATTCGGGCAGGGCTGGCTGGTCACCCCATGGGAGGAGCCCTAAGAGATGTCGGAAAGGAGCATCCTTAGTCTGTGGGAGGCATAGGCCAGCCCCCTGGACTCCTGCCACTCCCCACCTTGCTTAAAGTACATCTCTGCTCTCTTTCCTGCACTCAGGTGAAAAAGGTTATTTTACTTTTAGCCTCTGGCCCCGGGACTCCTGTCTTTTGTCCAGATACCTCCTGCTGTAGGTGTAGCAGGGGCAGGTGCTCCAGGGACACCTCTTACCCCAACCCCTAATCCTCTCCTCTCTGGTGAGCACAGGTGGCACCAGAAGTGTCATGAAGACAATGGGCCCGAGTGGCCCAAACCAGAATGGAACTCCACGCGACCCGATATCACACACCCCCTCCTTCCAGAGGGAAGGGCTATGGATTGGAGGGCTTGAGCATGTGGGGGCCAGGAGCATTGGTGGGGGGCAGCACCCTGTGATCAAAGAGGGCAGGCCTCAACTCTGGTCCTGGCTGGGCCACCTTGGAGCTGGATTGTTCTAGAAGCCCAGGACACATTTCTCCCACCCATAGAGAGGCTGACAGGGAAGGGAGGACGGAGTGTGAGGAAGAGGGAAAGGTCCAGGCTCCCCAGTTCCTCCCAGGGTCTCTCTTCCCCTTTGACTACCTGTGAGGGTGGGGCTGCCTTTCTCCAGAATCGGGTGGGTGGGGTGCAGATCCTTGCCAACCCTTTTTGGCTGACAGCTTTGGGATGGTCGTAGACAGAGAGGGACAACCCCATAAACACACGGGGCCTTTGGGGCATGAGTAACAGCTGAGGTCCCTGGGAAGGGTCAGGTAGGTCTTGGGCACCTTCAAAGCCTACAGTCCCCACTCCCAGTCTGCCCTCTGGAATGAATGGTTCATCTGGCTGGCAAGGTTGGGGGGCAAGGACTCAGAGGGCCTGGGGCTGGATGAGATCCCTGATCTGGTTGCGGGTGTTAGTCCCCCGCAAAAGCACCTGGGGCAGGGTGTTGCTGGCCAGAAACAAGAATGCTGGGGCCTGCACGATATTTGCCCCTGCTTTACTTTTCTTAGCAGCATACAGAATGGGACACACATTATTTATCATTTGTTTACTTATTACTTATTGCCACCCCTCACCCCTTGTAGATTTTATAAACTCACCAAGACAGGACTTTTGTGGCCCTCACACCCTGTTGCTGTCCCCAGCTCTGAGGAAAAGACCCAGGAGGGACCTGGATCAGGACGGAGGGTCTGGACCCCACAGGGCCTGGCCTGGGCCCCTCTGATGATTTCCTGTGATCTTGTCTGTGTCTTGGACGCCTGGATTCCCAGTTTGCTTGTGTGTATGAGGGCCCCATGATGTCCCTTGCAGAGGACTCTACATGAGGTGTCCCGATACTACTATTTGGAAAAAGCCAGATCAATCTGCACAGCCAGTTGCTTGAGGCCATTGGGTTCAAAACCTTTATATTTAGGCTCCAGAACAGGGGATGGATGACAAGGGCAGGTGCTGGGACTCTGCTCTCTCACCTCTCTTGTTGTACCGCCTGACTGGCAGGTAGAGGGGGGGATGGCTGAGGCTCTGTTGGCATGGGGAGCCCCTTTCACCATTGCAGGAGCCCCTGTGGCCTGAGATGAAGCAGGAAGGCCTGGGTTCTCCGCACAGCCAGCTGGGATGTATATTCCACATCCACACCTTGACCCAGTGCAGAATCCTCCCTCCATCTGGGAGCAACCTTAGGAAGTTGGGGAGCTCTAGAAGCACGTGGTGACCAACACCCCCACCCCCCGCCAGCCAGGACAGGGCCTCCTAACTCTACCCTGGTGCCGGCAACTCTCTCCTTCCTCTCACCATCCTCTCTTTATTCCTTAGTAACTCAGAGCTCTGCTCATGTGTCCCTGCCAGTCCCTGGGCAGCATCCTTTCTGGCAGGGAAGATAAAAGCTGAAGTGAAAGGGATGTTTGGGCTGAGCTGGAATCCTAGGATTTCCATGCACAAATTCACTGGAGACTGCAAAAATGATCCTGTAAGGAAGGGACAGGTTCACATCAGCTCAAATCACAGCTGAGTTTGGACCTGCCTGGGGACCTTGGGAAACTGCCTGGGAGGCTCATTCAACAGAGTAGTGCTTGCTTGTGCTCAGACTCCTTGCTGGTTGTTGGGAACACTTGGGTGTCCTTGCTGTGGTGAACCATGGCTGAGTCCTGCTGGGCATGTAACAGGACCCCACCTAGAATGGCAGGTTTTCCCACAGGAGTGCAGGAGGTTTGGGGTTGGAGCAGAAGGGCCTTTTGGTTGGATAAACAGCCCTGAGACTGAGGGGGATTGCCTTGGAGCAGTGGTTCTCAATGAGGGGACATGTGGGGTCAAGAAGGTGGAGTCAAGGCACAGGGAAGCTGCTGACCCCTCCCTGCAAGGCACAGGATGGCCCTCACAACAAAGAACCATCTGGCCCAGATGTTACTAATGCCATGGCTGAGAAACTGGGCTGGATGACCTGCATGAGCCAGTATGGCTCAAAGGCTGAGACCGTCCTGGGCTGAGGTGGAAAGGAGGGACAGGGGATCCAGGACAGCTCAGTGGTTCCCTAAGCCCCCAGGCCACGAAGGAGAGAAGGCATAGCTGGGTCCAGGTTCCTGCACAACCACACACGCGGGCGGGCACGCAGCAGACGCCCGGGAACCCCGAGCGCCTGGGAGCTCTGGGGGGCAGGAAGCTTCGCAGGCCTGTTTCCCCAACGGGGCAATTAGAGACCAGGGCCTAGGTGTGGTGGCCAGGCCAGGAAGGACCATAGCCCTGGCTGGCGAGGCCTTTCGCAAATCGCGCTGCTGTAGAGGGATTCTATGACAGAGAGGGAGAATAGTCAAAAAGGGGAACAGGCCACCCCACGTCCTGGCCCGACCTTCCCTGGCCTTCAGCTGACTTCCTACCGAAACGACCAGGCGTCGAGGGCCGAGGAAGAACTACAACTCCCACGACGGCCGTGCGCGGCTTACGCCAGGGAAGGAGGGACCGCGCAGGCCTATGGGCGGGGCGGGGGGGCGGGGTCTCGGCGCACGTGGCGTCGTGACGCGCCAACGGCGACGTCGGGGTTTGTGTGCGCGAGAGGCCGCCGATAAAGGTTGGGTGCCTCGCGCCGGGGGCTGTTGGGAGGGAGAGCGCCCCCGCCCCCCTCCCAGGCCCCCACTCCTGTCCCGCCGCTGCTGGGGCCCCGTGTTCCCGTGGGCCCCCGCGGGAAGGCCCTAGGTCTCCCCCGCTCATTCCCCCGGTCGGGGCCGCAGGTGAGAGACCGGAGGGGTGGGGGTGGGGGAGGGACCGGAGGGCGGAGACGTTGGGGAAAACGGCGAGCGTGAAACCGGAAGGGATGCCTTAAAGGGAAGGGCGCTACTTCACCTCCGACTTCCGTCCGCTAGGCCGGCTCCGCCCCCTTAAGGGGTAAGGGGCTACTTTTAGGGGGTGGATCAGGTTCTGCGGTTCTCCGCAGCTTCCCGCTTTGTATTCTCTAAGGATGGGCCATCTGGTGAAAGGTCACGGACAGTGTCCCAGACATCGACGGGACAGCTTTCGAGCCCTGGTGGCTTCCAAGCAGACACTAGCTTAGTTCAACAAAGGTGGAGATTGGTGGGCAGTGGGAACAGCCTCTTAAAGGGGAAGTCGGGCCTGATGGAAGGGTGTGGTCCGGCCTTTGGAAGGGGGTGCTCTTCATTGGGCAAGATGGGTCCGGCTCTGGCAGAGGGCAGACGTGTCTTGTTTAAGGCATGCTCGGCCTTCCAAAAGGCACGGGCAGCTTCTCGTAAAAGGACTTGCTTACATTTTAAAGAGGACACTCATCTTATTAAAGGGACTCATTATAGCTTGTCCAAAGGGGATGCCCAGCCTCTTTTCATTCAGGACAGGTCTTCTCAGTGCTCGCTCTGTGCCAGACGTCGCTTACGGCGCTGGAGTGCAACAGTGATTAAGATGACACTCGATTTAGTGGGTAGAAGCTGCTGAACACCCCACAGCCCTTGGGACAGGCCCCTTGGCACTGGTCAGCCCCACATCTTAACAGTGCTGAGGTTGGGAAACCCTGATTAGAAGTAGGTTAGGTAGGAGCTTATAAGTACTATAGAGAATGGGGAGTGTTGGAAGGGGTTGCTAATTTAGGTCCCATGCAGGGAATGCCTCCCCAAGGTGACATGTCAGCAGCCACACTGGCAGGGAGGGGGTGGTCCCTGGCAGGGGTCTGTGTGAGAGCTCCAGGTGGTGACTGGATGGTGTGAGAGTCTGAGAGGCTAGGGGGAGGTCAGGAGGCCACAGCCGTGGGAAGTCTGCAGGCTTCTGTAAGAGATTTGTCTTCTCTGAAATGGGAGCTGGAGAGGCCTTTGGCAAAATGCCTGCTGCCTCTGTGCTGGGTGCATACTGAGGGTAGGAAGAGTAGTGGTGGAAACTTGGAGATCTGTTTTAGGAGGCTGTCGCAGGAGGAAGGCCCTGGACAAAGTGGGCAGTGGGGGACTCAGAAGTGGCCAGATTCCAGATATGTTCCAGGAGGGACAGGAAGACCCGCTGATGGATTGGGCGTAGGTGGTGAAAGAGGTGATGCCCGAGGAAGGACTGAGTGGTTTTCAGGGATGGAGATTGTGGGTGAAGAAGGAAGTGAGCAAGAGTGAAAAAAAAAAAAAAAACCCATCAAGTTAGATTTGGAGCATGTTAAGTTCAAGTTGTCTTGTTAGGCATTCATATGGCACACTAGCAGGGGGTTAGAGTTCAAAGGAGAGGGTGTCAAATAGAGATACATTTTGGAGTCATCCCGTTTATAGACCAAGAGCCTGAGAATGAGTGGGAGCTCCCTGGGAGAGTGTGGGTGAGGAAGGGGACCAAGGATTGGCAGAGCCCTGGGCTCTCCTAAATTCATAAGTCGAGGAGATGAAAAGGGACTAGTGCCCCAAGATGAGGGGAGTGGCTTAAAGAGGGAGGGGCCTCTTGGGGATTGAGCAGGGACCCTACAGTTTAGGACCAGGGAGGCCAGGAGTGAAGTCAGGCAAAGAGGATCTGAGTGATGGAGTTTGAGATGGGAAATAGCATGGGTTTTTTTTGTTTTTTAATTTGAGAGAGAGAGCAGAGGGAGAATGAAAAGGAGAAGCTGACTCCCTGCTGAGCAGAGAGCCCAATGCGGGGCTAGATCCCAGGACCCTGAGATCATGACCAGAGCCAAAGGCAGATGCTTGACTGACTGAGCCCCCCTGGGTGCCCCAGGAAGTGCGTATTGACAGCACTCTGAATTGCCTTGCTGCAGAGAGGGTAGAGAGAAGGCCATAGCTTGAGGGGTGGTAGGGCGAAGGGTTTTGTCATTTGTTTTTTTTTAAAGATGGGAGATGCATCTTGTGGGTACACAAAAACAGTCCCAGAGATAAGGAGAAGTTGTAGGTGGGAAGTCAGAGTCCATGGGCCAGAGGTGGGCAGGAGGGAGGGGCAGTGTGGGAATTCTCAGCCTCAGCACTACTGGTGTTTGGGACTGCATTATTTGGTGCTGCGGAGGGCTGTCCTGTGCACTGGAGGGCATTGAGCATCATCCCTGGTATCCCCTCACTAGATGCCAGGAGCACCAGTCCCTCTAGTCAACAACAGTCTCCAGGCATTTCTAGGTGTCCCCTGGGATGGGAGAGTTGATTGCTCTCATTGAGAATCAGTGTTATTGTAGTTGGAACTTGGGAATGTTCTCTTCTGATTGCTTTTATGGTCTCAGTGACAAGATCAGCTGCAAGGTCATCTGCTAAGAGGAGGAGAGGAAAGGAGAGAGGTTTGAGGGGAACAGAAACATGTCCAGTACCACCTATTGGGTGAGAGTGTGTGTGTGGTGAATGGAATAGACAATTGCAGGGAACTTTGAGGTGCACGCATGAGTGCAAAGGAAGACTGAAGCCAAGGGTGTCTGGCTGGCTCAGTTGGTAGTGTGCTTGACTCCTGATCTTGGAGTTGTGAGTTCAAGCCCCACATTGGGCATGGGGATTACTTAAATAAAATCTTGGGGCTCCTGGGTGGCACAGTCAGTTGACCAGCGACTCCTGGTTTCTGCTAAGATTGTGATCTCAGGATCAAGTCCCGCATCAGGCTCCACACTCAGCAGGGAATCTGCTTGAGATTCTCTCTCCCTCTGCCCCTCCTGCTTGTGCTCTCTCTCTCACATAAATAAATCTTTCAGAAAAATAAAATAAAATCTTAAAATAATTTTTTTTTTAAAAAAAGGGAGACTGCAGCCAGGCAGGAAGTGAAGATGTGGATGGGGTGGCAGATGCAGAGCCATTATGTGTCTGGGGGAGGTTAGGGATCTCTGATTAATACACAAGAGGGAATAGGCAAGCAGGATGGGGGGTGGTGGAGAGTGGGATGCACACGGGCTTTAGTTATAGGGCAGTGGGAACTGGTGTCATGGCAGGGTGAAGGATGAGGTTTTAGAGGGGGAAGCGTGAAGTGTCAGAAGCCAGGCTGCTAGAGAGACCCCAGGTTTCTTCAAAGACAGTGCCTATCTGTAGAAGGGCAGAGCTTAGTCCTAGGGGAAGTGCTTGGCCTCCTGAAGACCACACACAGCCTTCTCAGACTTGTCCAGCCTCCTGGAGGGGATGGCCAGCATCCCATGAGTGGTGAGCACTCGTCCCAATTTGCCAGAACTTTGTTTCAGTACCTAAAGCCTTGTGTTGGGGGCAGACCTGGACCACTGGGGGCCCTGATCTTAAGGGAGTCTCCCTATCCTGTGGGTGAGGGGCACTGGGGGACTCTTCAAGGGCAAAGGTGTATAGGTTGAGAAGATGGGGTGTTTGGGGGGAGTGGGATGAGCTCCTGCCTTCCCCTGACCCGGAATCCCCCGCCAGGTGTGATGGTCGGCTCCCACGCAGACATGGCGCCCGCCTCTACCACCGAGGGGCCTGGGGAGAAGCCCGGCCCCGCGGCTCCCACCCCGACGGCCCAGTATGAGTGTGGGGAGTGTGGCAAGTCGTTCCGGTGGTCCTCCCGGCTCCTCCACCACCAGCGCACGCACACGGGCGAGCGGCCCTACAAGTGCCCCGACTGCCCCAAGGCCTTCAAGGGCTCATCCGCCCTGCTGTACCACCAGCGGGGCCACACAGGCGAGCGGCCCTACCAGTGCCCCGACTGCCCCAAGGCCTTTAAGCGCTCCTCCCTACTGCAGATACACCGCAGCGTGCACACGGGCCTGCGCGCCTTCACGTGCGGCCAGTGCGGCCTGGCCTTCAAGTGGTCCTCGCACTACCAGTACCACCTGCGGCAGCACACTGGCGAGCGGCCCTACCCGTGCCCCGACTGCCCCAAGGCCTTCAAGAACTCGTCCAG
Organism: Spilogale gracilis; assembly: GCA_004023965.1. NCBI lineage: Eukaryota > Metazoa > Chordata > Mammalia > Carnivora > Mephitidae > Spilogale > Spilogale gracilis. The sequence continues at coordinate 3,523 of PITA01022233.1, read as the reverse complement.
CCTGCGGCGCCACCGGCACGTGCACACGGGCGAGCGGCCCTACACCTGCGGAGTGTGCGGCAAGAGTTTCACACAGAGCACCAACCTGCGGCAGCACCAGCGTGTGCACACAGGCGAGCGGCCCTTCCGCTGCCCGCTCTGCCCCAAGACCTTCACGCATTCGTCCAACCTGCTGCTGCACCAGCGCACGCATGGCGCAGCGCCCACCATCCCCGCCCCGCCGCAGCACGAGCCGGGCGCCAAGGTCTTGGTGTCGGACGCCTACCTGCACGCGCCGGCGCCGGTGCCGCCGCCTGCGCCTCCACCAGTGGTGCCCGAGCTCTTTTTGGCTGCGGCGGAGACCACGGTGGAGTTGGTGTACCGCTGCGAGGGCTGCGAGTTGGGCTTTGGAAGTGAGGAGCTGCTCCTGGAGCACCAGCCCTGCCCCGGGCCGGAGGCTGCCACCCCGCCCCAGGACGGGCACGCCACCACGGCGCCTAAGGCGGACCCCGCCCCGCCGACCTCCCAGTCCCCACCGGCCCCTGCGCCGCAGCCGCCGCCCGCCGCCGCTCCGGGCTTCGCCTGCCTCCCGTGCGGGAAATCCTTCCGGACGGTGGCGGGCCTCTCCCGCCACCAGCACAGCCATGGGGCGGCCGGCGGCCAGGCGTTCCGCTGTGGGAGCTGCGACGGCGCCTTCCCGCAGCTGGCCAGTCTCCTGGCGCACCAGCAGTGCCACGTGGAAGAGGCGGCTGCTGGGCGCCCGCCCCCGCAGGCGGAGGCCGCAGAGGTCACCTGTCCCCAGGAACCCCTGGCCCCTGCAGTCCCCACCCCGCCTGCAGCTGCGCCTGCGCCCGCTTGTGCCGAGCGGCCCTACAAATGCGCCGAGTGCGGCAAGGCCTTCAAGGGCTCCTCCGGGCTGCGCTACCACCTGCGGGACCACACCGGCGAGCGGCCCTACCAGTGTGGCGAGTGCGGCAAGGCCTTCAAGCGCTCGTCGCTGCTGGCCATCCACCAGCGCGTGCACACGGGCCTGCGTGCCTTCACGTGTGGCCAGTGCGGCCTCACCTTCAAGTGGTCCTCACACTACCAGTACCACCTGCGGCTGCACTCGGGCGAGCGGCCTTACGCCTGCGGGGAGTGTGGCAAGGCCTTCCGGAACACGTCGTGCCTGCGCCGCCACCGGCACGTGCACACGGGCGAGCGCCCCCACGCCTGTGGCGTGTGCGGCAAGAGCTTCGCGCAGACCTCTAACTTGCGGCAGCACCAGCGCGTGCACACGGGCGAGCGGCCCTTCCGCTGCCCGCTCTGCCCCAAGACCTTCACGCACTCGTCCAACCTGCTGCTGCACCAGCGCACACACTCGGCCGAGCGCCCCTTTGCCTGCCCCATCTGTGGCCGCAGCTTTGTCATGGCGGCCTACCTGCAGCGGCACCTGAGGACGCACGCCCCCGCCCCCGGCCCTGCAGCCCTTGGCGCCGGCTCCCAGCCGCCCGCCCCGCTGGCTGCCGCCCCAGCCCCGTCTGCCACCCAAGACGTCCACGTTCTCCCACACCTCCAGGCCACGCTCTCCCTTGAGGTGGCAGGGGGCCCGGGCCCGGCCCCACCTCCGCCTCCAGGCCAGGCAGCCCCCAACTCCCAGACTTTTCTCCTGGTGCAGACTGCCCAGGGCCTACAGCTCATCCCCAGCAGCGTCCAGCCCCCCACACCCCCACCGCCACCGGCTCCCGCCAAGCTCATCCTGCTACCCTCCTCCAGTACTGGTGCTGGGAGCAGCCGCGGTAGGCAGGGCCCGCGAGCAGCAGGGAAGTCTGGTCAGGGACCTGGAGTGGTGTGGCTGCCAGGTCCTGGGGGACTGGGGGTGCAGGGAGGGGGCAATGCAGGGGCCAGTGGGGGAGGGCAGAGCCTCATTGTTTTACAGAATGTAGCAGGTGGGGAAGCAGGGGCACAGGAAGTGAGTGGGGTCCAGCTCCAGCCCCTCCGGCCAGCCCCGGAAGTGACCACTGTTCAGCTCCAGCCGGCTCAGGAGGTGACCACGGTCCAGCTCCAGCCAGCTCAGGAAGTGACCACAGTCCAGCTCCAGCCTGTGGCAGGTCAGCTGTCCAATCCCAGTGGAGGAGCTGTGACTACTGAGGCCCCCAATCTGCTGGTGGTTCAGAGTGGTACAGCCGAGGAGCTGCTGGCGGGTCCTGGCCCCGGGGACCCAGGTGATGGTGAGGCTAGTACCAGCGTCGTCCAGGATGTGCTCTTTGAGACGCTGCAGACAGATGAGGGGTTGCAGAGCGTCCTGGTGCTGAGTGGGGCAGATGGTGAGCAGACCCAACTGTGTGTGCAGGAGGTAGAAACCCTCCCCTCTGGGCTGGCCGAGCCTCCTGCCCCAGGCCCACCGGGACAGAAACTGCTCATCATCCGCAGTGCACCCACCGCTGAGCTGCTGGAGAACAGCAGCGGTGGGGGAGGTGCTGCCACGCTGCAGCTGCTGACCCCACCACCACCACCAGGCCAAGCCTCTGCCCCAGTGGGCATCTCCACGGCTCCCACCTCCCAGATGGTACAAGTGGTACCCACTGGTGCTGCCCCTGGAGGCATGACCCCACAGGGCCTGCCCTCCATCCAGATTGTCCAGACTCTGCCCGCAGTCCAGCTGGTGCACACATTTTGAGTAGAATCACTGGGTTCTCTTCAGCCCCACAGCAGAGACCAGGACTCACTGCTCAGGCTGGGCTGGCCTGGGGGGGTGGAGGGCGGGGAGCTGCAGGCTAGGCTTGCTAATAAAGACCAGAATCTCTTCTCCTGCCTTTTGTTCTCTTGGGGGTGGCTGGGGTGGGGGGAATGTCAGGGCGGTAGCCATCTCTTGGGAGCTTGGATTCTTATCTTTTGCTTCTTGGCTCTCAGGGGACTGACTTTGCGATTTGGGGCCAGCCACGTCTCCCGTGTGAGGTGGTTTGTCCTCAAAAAAAAAAAAAAAAAAAAAACGCAGTGGTCACTGGAGTGATCTAGAATCCTGGTTCTGCCACTTGTTGGCTGTCAGTCACCCCACCGTTCCCCTTATCTGGAAAATGGTTGGGTGGGAATCCTTATCCCGAAGGTGCCTGAGAGTGAGCCCAGGTGGTTGGGGTGGAGGTTCCCCGGGTCGGGAGTCTGAGAGCCAGGGAGCCCAGGATGCTGCCCCTCCTGCGACGGCCGCGGAGCCAATGAGAAGTGGTGCGCTCGCGCCACCGCCTCTCAGCTTGCTTAGCAACCGGGTAAGGTCAGGAAGCGAACGTGCGCTTCTTCTCTGCGGGACGGGTAAGTACGGTTCTACCTCGACCCGCCGCCCCTGTCCCCTCCGGCCCGGCCCCGGCGCGCGAATGCTCCTCCTTCTACCCCAACCCCGTCGGGGTCGCTGCTCCCGGCTCCGGTCCCTCCCAAGCCCGCGCCCGAGGCCGGGCTCCCGCCCACCCCGGCAGGGATGCTTGGCAACCGTTGCTAAGGCAGGGTGCGGGCCCCGCCCCCTCCGTGCGCGAGTGTGACGTCACTTCCGCAGGTGACCGCCCCCCGCCCCCCC
>PITA01022232.1:0-30858 GCA_004023965.1 Spilogale gracilis | reverse complement strand
GGGGGTGGAGGGATGGGAGAGCCTGGTGGTGGGTACTGGGGACACCTAAAGCGTGGAGCACTGGGTGTGGGGAATGGGGAATGAATCTTGAAACACTGGGAAAAAAATTTTAGTAACAATTAAAAAAAAAACAAAAAAAGAGCCTGCATTCTTTGGACTCCCCTTGTGACCACCAACCTATCAGCTTCAGAGCTTATGAAATGTCATTGATGTTGTTTATTCTCTTGTTTTCTAGCTTGTCAGTTTCTGGTCTTAATTTTTTTTTTTTTGTACTGAGTTTTAGTGGAATTTCTGAAGGGAGCAAAATTCAATGCATGTGTTTTCTTTTACTGAGAACCCCAGTTTATTTTTTTACTGGGAGACTAGTGAATCAAAGGAAACTAATCAAAACCAAAGCCATCACAGAGAAGCCCTCAAGAAGGCTAACATTGCTCTCCTCTTGTTCCAGTAGGCCCCGATGAAGAGGAAAAAATAGCATTTTACTCCACACAAAAATGGAGGCCTATTAAAATATAAGTAAGGTGAAGCATACTCCCAATCAATGAAATATTTTCTTCTGCAATATTGATTTAGACTGTACTATTAGTAAAAATTAGTACTGCTTTTTTATTAATATATTTTAGAGCCTTTTTAACTTTATGGAAAAATTAAACAGAAAGTATAGAGAGTTCCAAATACCACCCTTTCCCCCCACATAGTTTCTCCTATTACTGACATCTTGTATTAGGAGGATACATTATTACAATGTATGAACCAATATTGATATACTATTAAAGTCCGTGGTTTCCTTTAGGGTTTATTCTTTGTGTCATACAATTTTTTGGGTTTTGAAAAATGCATGATGTCATGTATCCAACATCATAGTATCATACAGAATAATTTCACTACCATAAAAACCCTCTTTGTTCCACCTGTTCAATCCTCTTTCCTTCTCCCCAAATCAGTGACAGTGGTTATCTTTTTACTTTTTACTGTCTTGATAGTTTTGCCTTTTCTACAACATCGTGTTTCTCCTATTACATAGGATGGAGCCTTTTGCACTGACTTTCAACACTTTTAACACTGCCAGGAACCTTAACCAATCAGCTAGGGAAACTTCTTTCTCTGGGTCCCTCTCAGAAAGCATCTTTTGTGTTAAAAAATGGGTTAGAGCAGCACCCTTATGTGATCCATGTCACCTCCAAAGTCCAAGAAATTCGATTCCTGAACAGCAGGGGAGCTAGGGGCACCAACCCTCACACACAGTCAAAAGTGTGACGTCTGTAGAGAACTTTTGACTCCCTTAAAACTTAACCGATGCGTACTCTTGACTGGAAGTCTTACCAGTAGCATAAACGGTCTATTGACACATGTTTTGTATGTTCTATGTGTCATATGTGGTAGTCTTACAATAAAGTGACTTACAATAAAGTTAGCTAGAGAAAAGAAAATATTAAGAAAATTGCGAGAAAGAGAAAATACATTTACAGTACTATACTGTATTTACTGAAATAACTCTATGTATAAGCGGACCAGTATAGTCCAAACCCAAAATTGTTCAGAGATCAACTGTATTGTGTCTGTTTCTCTTAGTGGTAGAGTGAGTCGTGAACTGACCCTCATTTTAGAGAGAATATCCCAACTTATCTAGGCCAAAGTACAAATAGTTCTGAGCCAATTGGTGCCTAAAGTATGGTTGATCATAATGCTATGCAGAGAACATGCCAAGGTTTGTTAGAAGAATCACAGCAGGACTTTGATGCAAAATAAAGCTATGATTTCTTATTTAAAATTAGGGGTGCCTGGGCAGCTCAGCGGGTTAAGCATCCTCCTTCAGCTCAGGTCATGATCCCAGGGTCCTGGGGTCAAGCCCCACATGGGGCTCAGTACAGAGCCTGTCTCTCTCCCCCGTCTCTCCCCACCACTCATACATACTCTATCTCAAATAAATAAGCAACATCTCTTAAAAATGTTAATAAACAAAATAAAGTTATATATTATATATAATATAATAAAATTTATGTATAATTATATGCATAATTTTTCTGTAACAGCCTGTGGCTTGTTACCAATCCCTGATGGACCCTGAGCGCATGCCCCTGAGGTTCCTGGTATTCATTATGAACTTAGTGTTATCTAACTAGACGTAAAATCAAGCACCAGCACATGATCTTTGAGTGGAAACAATGCCAACAAGACTACGCCCAAGCAGGTTCCAAAGTCAGAAGGAAGCTACAGGTGCAGTGGGCTCATAGGCCCAGCCTGTCTTTTCTGACTCGTCTGTCACACCTCCCATATCTCACTTGTGTGGCCTCATGAGTATTTCCTTATGATCACCTGCTTGAAGAGAAGAAAAAAACAATCCAAGTTTATAGAAAGCTCTATACAGTACAGTCCCTCTCTAAATGGACTTCTGTGGCCTTCAGCTCCATTTAGGTGAACCCTGCAGGACAGTGGAAAAGAGAGATCTTTCTTTCTTTCTTTCTTTTGATTTTAAATTGATTTTATTTTTCAGTGTTCCAAGATTCATTGTTTATGCCCCACACCCAGTGCTCCATGCAATATGTGCCCTCAGTACCCACCCACCAGGCTCAAGAGAGATCTTTCCTGTGGGAAAAACTTCAAGAACTATGACTCAGTGTGTATTCTGTTTCTTGCTATTTAAAATATCCTATGTGATATGAATTTTCCATACAACATCGTTTCAGACAAACGAACTCTGTGAATCGGTTGACATCCATTCAATTTACACATCCTGCCTTGCACGCAATCACTCAGAAGCAGTGGGTACAAATCTTATAGAACAGTGACATGACTATTGAAAACTCAGTTACACTGTCAGCTAGGGGATCGTGCTATGCTGAGGTGCGGAGGTGGGGTGTGGCTCTCCAGGATAAAGAAAATGCTCTTTGATAAATATATGGCATTCTTTCTCCTCTCCAAAAACGCACAAGAGTGAAAATGGGATTATGCCTCCCACAGTTTAACCAAATAATCCTTGCACAAAATGTTTCTTTCCTGTCGCAATGACTTTAGGTTCTACTAGTTTAGTGATTTTAATAATTAAGGTAGAAGTAGATCCATCAAGGCCACAAGAATTTCTGGGGTAGACAAGTAGAAATGTCTTTACATCAGAAAATAAAGGATCACAATTTAGATGAGAAAAGAGGACTACAGACAGTTTGAGATTCATTAGGTACCAGATATGAAGGTATAAGTATAGATTAATCCCCTGAAAGAGACTGCAGACTGAGCAGCCAACCAAAAATCATGCCCTGGGAAATCCTGCAGTGAAAGGCTCAGGAATGAGAACAGGCTGACGCAATCACAATAAAAATCAATGAGGCATTTCCAGTTTTAAATGGTATTTGGCTAGCAGCCCCTGATTCAGCCTCTCCCAACTGCTGCCTGAAACACATAAAAAGACAAAGAAAAATGATAAAATTCATACCAATGTAGATCATAAAGAATGACAAGACTCTTACTGCCAGGAGGAATTACCCCAGCTTATGAAGCTGATGAAGTTGGATTCAGGAAAACAATTGGTAGCCCATTCATGCTATGCCTCATTAAAGGGAACAGATCCACCCATCTGAAAGAAGATAGCGACGTTGAGTATCCTTCCCCCACTGTCAGCTTGCTGATTCAGGAAACCAGGGTCCATGCAGAGCTGCAGACTGAGCGGCTGGCTCAGTCTGCAACTCTGCATGGTGGTGCCATGTCTTGCTTTTTGGTTGTGGTCATATTGGAGGCTATCATCTTTCTGTGTGTATCTAGAGACAGCAACTTCTAAAATTTGGTGGGGAAGAATGAGGTAGGGATGGAGAGCAAGTGATAGTTTATTGTGTCCTGGCAGATTTGTCCTTACAAACAAAGTCTCTAGGCAGAGTGCTGGTCACCATGCTTGTGGAGCTGATGATAGATCACGAATTCCATTGGTTTGGTTCCATTTGATTTTGAACCAGATAGTTCCTCTATCTCAGGCAGTGACATTTGGACCACAATGTCCTATCACCATACAGCAGAGTCATATAAAACAAAACCACTGGGAATTACTATGGACATGGGCATTTGATCTGTCTTGTTAGAGATCTGAGAGTGGAACCAAAGGAAATCTGTATTTCCTGCCTGGGAGTATGATGGCTATAATGGATATAGATGGGAAAATAAAGAAGGGGGAAAATTATCCAAACTGACTGAAGGTCTTAATTCCTTCCAAATCTAGCAGTACAAAAAGCTATCACATACTTCTGTTTTATTTCCTCAAGTTAACATCCCTGGCTATGTCTCCAGAACCTACTAACTAAGATCAATCTTGCCCGAAATCTTTGAAAAAGATCCAATTCTTGAGTTCATCTTCCCCAAAAGAGTTCATGTTTCAGATTATCATTTGCTTCGCAAGTCTCCTTGGCAAGGCTCTTAGACATAAGCTTCCCTTTGCTCCCTACCCACCACTGTTGGCCAGCTCTGCCTCCTGGCACACAACCTGTCCCAATCCTTGGGATTCTTGTCCATATCAGGCACCCAAGCTCTCTTCTTGCCCAAGAAAGATAGACAAAATATAGAAAAGGGAAAAGGAACACAATCCAGAAGATTCAGAAGCTTTACTTATCTCTGAAAGTAACTTTCATTTAGAAATCTGTTTGACACCCTCAATAAGAAAGCAAAAAGTTATGGCCTGTACAAAAGATAATCAAAAGGAACAAAATTAGAAAAGATGAGATAAAACCCAAATAGAATTACAAGTATGTCTGAGGAGCAACCCAGAAGAATTTAGACAACATAATAGTAAATCAAAGATAAACTGACAAAAATGTTTGGACCCAAAGGAAGATCTAAAAATAGAGGGAAATGTGACACAAAATAATTGGAAAGAAATTCTCACTTCTAGATATATCTTGGGGGGGAGAACAGATGACAAGAATTTTGTGGGCATTCAGGCAGACTAAGACAGATTCCTTACAAATGACCAAAAATCAGGTAGTCCTCATTTAGAGCTTCCACTGTAAGTGGAAGTTTGTAGTGAGGTTTGGAGGGATAAAATCTGAAATCCAAGGGGTGCTTGGGTGGCTCAGTTGGTTACGCATTCAACTTGGCTCAGTTCCTGGAATCGAGCCTCGTGTCAGTGGTGAGTCTACTTGAGGATTCTCTCTCCCTCCCCCTGCTCAGCTCATGCTCTCTCTCGCTCTCTCTCTCCCTCTCTCTCTCTCTGTCTCTTTTTCAAATACATAAATATATCTTAAAAAAAAAATCCAGGCTACTGTTTAAGTGTGAACTGAGTGTGAATCAGTGTGTTTGGGTGTGATGGCAAGAGAAAGCCATTAGAGGTTTCAGAAAAATTAACACTCTTATTCTCTTCCTTAAAGAAATCTGGAGTAGGGGCACCTGGGTGGCTCAGCTGGTTAAGCGACTGCCTTGGGCTCAGGTCATGATCCCGGAGACCTGGGATGGAGCCCCACATCGGGCTCCCTGCTTGGCAGGAAGCCTGCTTCTCCCTCTCTCACTCCCCCTGCTTGTGTTCCCTCTCTGGCTATGTTTCTCTCTGTCAAATAAATAAAAAATAAAAATAAAATCTTAAAAAAAAAAAGAAAGAAATCTGGAGTATATATTCAGTCCACTAATAATGAAATCAAAATAAGAGTTTCAAATGAGGAAGTTGTGCTATAAAATATGGACAATAGACATTAAAGCCCATTAAACATTATTCATTCATTTAATAAACAGATATTTATTGACTTACTACTTATTTGCTAAGCATTGAATGTAACAGTGAACAGAAAGACTACTGTCTTGGAGCTATGGGAAAATAAAGAAACTAAATACGTAATTATCATCAAGTATGGGCTACAAAGTATATAAATAAAAGGAACTGGCCTTAATTTTAGTGGTTGAAGAGGACAGACCAAGGGAAGTGAAATTTTAGCTGACACCTACAATGTTGCTGGGAATTAGCCAGGCAAACAAGAGGAGAGAAGGGAATGGTTTAGACAAAATGAAGGGTTGTTGTAAGATGACATTTGGAGAATAGAAGCACGTTCATGATGGCCAGATCTTAGAGATCAAGCTACGGAGGTGGTCAGGGGCTGGATCATGACTGTATGCCTTGCTAAGGGGGTTGGGTTTTGTCCTAAAAGTAAGTAAAGGGATATTATGGAATAGTTTAACAGGAAGAGATAATCATATTTGAGTGTCAGGAAATATTTTTTTTCTATGTAGATAAAGGATTAGACTAGTGTAGATAAATGGGTGGATTTGAGAGAGATTTTTTTAAAAATATTTAGGAGTAAGAATCAACAGAATGGATAGTGCAGGTAAGGGAAAGGAAAGGTAAGAGTGATTACTAGTTTCTAGCAGGGGTTACTGGGTGATACTGTTACTGAAAGTGGAGATACTGGAGGATCAGGTTTGTGGAAGAGTTCAGTTTGGAACATTCTGAGTTTGAGAAACCTAGGAACCATTGAAGTGGTGATTCAAGTAGGCAACAGGGCATATGAATCTGCAGCGAAGAGAAAAGACCTGTTCTCAATGTAGATTTTGGAGTTGAAAAACAGTGGTAAAAAAAGATTTAAAAAGGGGCACCTGGGTGGCTTAGTTGGTTAAGTGACTGCTTTCGGCTCAGGTCATGATCCCGGAGTCCTGGGATCGAGCCCCTCATTGGACTTCCTGCTCAGAGAGAAGCCTGTTTCTCCCTCTCTCACTCCTCCTGCTTGTGTTCCCTCTCTCGCTGTTTCTCCCTGTCAAATAAATAAATAAAATCTTTTTAAAAAAGAATATGTAAAACTAATCAATATTGACAAAGATCAGAACAATTGTTGCCTGGCATTTCTGGGCAATAGGCATGGAGGGGAGAAGGAAGAGGGGCTTAAATAGAAAGGGACTGGAACATGCTGTATTGATAGAATTATCTTGTGTTTGTCTTGAGTGGGGTGTTTGTTACATGCAGGTCTATATTATCTTAACTGATTTAATTATACACAGAAGCTCTGTACATTTTACATGTGTGTAAATTATGCCTCAATAGAATTAATTAAAAATAATTTTTGCAAAATTTTTAGAAAATTCTAGTGCTAAAAAAAAATCTAATAAAAAATAAATAAATAAATAAAAGAAAATTCTAGTGAAATTTTCAAAAATAATTCTTTTCAAATTGATGTTATTTATTAATTCCCTGAGAAAATAAAAACAGGGGCACCTGAGTGGCTCAGTTGTTAAGTATCTGCCTTTGGCTCAGTCCCCAGGATGGAGCCCCGCATCAGGATCCCTGCTCGGCAGGAAGCCTGCTTCTCCCTCTCTCAGTCCCCCTGCTTGTGTTCCCTCTCTAGCTGTGTTTCTCTCTGTCAAATAAATAAATAAAATCTTTAAAACAAAAATTACTTCCTTTGCACCCTTTCTGAAGAAGAGGCTAGAGACCGTGTCACAAAAAGGAAAGGATGAACCAGAGGGCATACTGAAACTAGAGAGTTTCATAATGGGACTCTTTTAGAAGGTACGGACAAGGTTTGGGGAAAGCAATAAAGGGTAGTGCAGCACGCTGCATCTGAGCCTATTAACCTCTTTAGGGGCAAAGGGGCAAAGCAAGAGAGTGGTTACTGGAAGCCAGAGACAATGGCATATGAAGAGGATTACCTGACAGGAGCTGTGGCTGTTGAGAGAGGGAAGAAGTCAGGGGAATAAATACCCCATCTTGACTTTCCTCCCTCCCTCAGATTTAATGCTGTGTCTCCCATTGACCAAACCCAATCAAAGGTCAAAGAGAATCATGTCAGCATTTTAGGGAAAACACATCACAGAGTGGGGAAAAGTGGGGAGGAGTTGACGGGAAAAGGGGGACAACTGGACTACATCCAGTACAGAGGGAGATACAAGACCCGGGAATCAGAGTCTGACAAAGGCCCAAGGGGAAAAGATTTCTCCATTAGGTGAAGAGAAGTCCTGGATGACTACTGTGACGCAGAATCCAGACTGGAATGAGACACTGGAGAATTATAGGATGATTATCTTAAGATTTAAAGAAAGAAAGAGAAAAAGAAACCAGTGGATTTCCCAATACATTTAATCTTCTGAAAGGATGTGTAAATTCTTCCTAAGGGTTGTAAGAGAAATTTGTCATAATCATGTGGCAAACTAATTAAGGGAACCAGGCAACTATTAACTGAGGAAAAATAAAAACAGGAGTCTTAATATTTAGTTAAACTGTGAGTAGTGTGTACATAGAAGTCATGATAACAAAAGACCAAGCATTTTTCTAACAATGATTAGATGAGGGGATTGGAGAGAGGGGAAGTATAAGTATTTATGTGCCTATGAACATGTGGATAGTACACAGGAGTAGATACACAACTCTCAAAACTGAAATATTAAGAAATTGCACTGTATTAGGCATGTTATTTAGAAATATGAACTTCATACCAGAGCAACCAGCTTCGAGCAAGTGGAGGGAAGAGAGCAGCTTTGGGGGAGAGATGGGGTCAGGGGTTGCGCTTTTCATTACAAGTCTTATACTACTGTTGGGCATTTTAAACTATGTCCATGCATCAGTGTGATAAAAATTTAAATTAAATATTATCCAATTCCAAAACAACTTGGGGGCTGGCTCTACTTCAAGGAACCTGCCCAGCTCTCCCACCTTGAGAGTGTACTTTAGTTTTAATAAACTGCTTTGTACTTGCTTAAACAAACAAACAAACAAAACCTCTCAGGAAATTATTATTACTTGATAACTGAGGGATGTTTTAATTTTTTCATGAAAAATAAATTTTAAAATATTATGGCAAAGTATAACAACACGTTAGTGGCAGAATTTAAGTGATAATAATATATGGATATTCACTAGAAATTTCTTTTATCTTTGTTGTATGTTGGGAAATTTTCATAGTAAAATGTTGAAAAAAATTTAAGTTAAATAAAAAACCCCAACAAGCAGCCATAAAAAAAAAGAAAGAAAGAAAGAAAGAAAGAAAGAAAGAAAGAAAGAAAGGATGGAACTAGAGGGTATTATGCTAAGTGGAATAAGTCAATCAGAGAAAGACAATTATCATATGATCTCAGTATATGTGGAATTTAAGAAATAAGACAGAGGATCATAGGAGAAGAGAGGAAAAATGAAACGAGATGGAATCAGAGAGGGAGACAAACCATAAGAGAGACTCTTCAACATAGGAAACAAACAGGATTGCTGGTGGAGAGGGGGCTGGGGGCGGGGTAACTGGGTGATGGACATTAGGGAGGGTATATGTTGTAATGAGCACTAGGTCTTACATAAGACTGAGGAATCACATACCTGTACCCCTGAAACAAATGATACATTCTATGTTAATCTAAAAAAAACCCTAACAAACTAAAGATTTTTCTTTTGTTAAATAAAAGGAAATTAAAATGTAGTCAACTTCCTTTACACTAGTATGGTAAAAGAAGCAAAACCTGGCTTGTTTCTATCTTCTTATAGCTCCATGATTTCCAAGTTTCTTTTTTTCTGTGCTCCAGATCCTTCATATGTTATTAAATGAGGATTATTCACAAATAAGGAAGAGCTAATAAAAAATGATTGATAAGTACAAACAAACCCCAAAGGATGGGAATCTAGGGCAAGTCTTCCTGGCTGAAAACTGTTAGAAAATGAGCTATAAAAAAGAATTATAGAATGTGGGGATCGACTTCTAAATTTTTCTTTCTGTAGATAGTTTTTTATTAAACAAATACATTCTAGAAAAGCTCTTGAGTAGAGCAAGAGTGGTCCATCGCTGTGCATTCACTCTGCCAAGGAACTCAATATTCAAGACCAAACCTGTGTAAGCTAAAAATGAAAATAATAAAATAATAAAAGTTGGACTTATTTGCATTATATCATTTGAATTCTCACAATCATGCTAGAAGTTGGGTTTGACAATTTCCCCATTCTACGTACGGGAAGACCCTTTGAAAGATGAGTGACTTGTTTGAGGAAGTGGCAGTCTCGATTTACACTCAGATCTGTCTTACTCAAAAACCCAAACTCTTATAAAAACTTCTACTGTATTTTGAGAAAAACCAAAAATAGCAGTCTGTGGGGTGGGTGTGGAAAGATTAACGGTCACTCTGGCTGCCAAGTCTCAAGGCAAGGCTGTGGCGGTAGAAAGAGAAAATTACGACGACCAACTGAAACTGCAAAAGAAGGGTATTACTCTACAGAAAAATGCCACAGTGGATGGTCACATGAATGCTTCTAGAATAAGCCAAAGTACATATAAATTAATTCACCAAACACTTACTGAGTAACCTCTGAGTTTCACTGAATTTGGTACTAGAAATATAATTTCATTGTATATGACATAACATAATGTCCTTAGGAATGAAGAATAGAGTCGTTACAAAATTAGAGGCCCTTTGTTATCCTTAGAACACTCAGCAATCTGTTTCTTAGAAGAAATTCGTTGTTATTCTATGCTGTTTCAATAGAGGGCACTAGGTGATCAAGATAGTTTTGAACTTAGGTGGAAAAATAATAGGAGAATCTTTCAGAACTGTGTAGTCATGATTTTTAAAAGCATAACAAGTGCTCCAAAATGGTATAAGCCATAAACCAAAGAAGAAGGTTTGATACATGAATATTGGCAAGATTACTAAGATCAATATTCTAGATGCTTGACAATTATAGATTTTTTTGAGTGGTTCCATTTATAAGATCACTTCCATTACTTATTTGCAAATCTCTAATAGGGCCACCAGGAAATGTCTGTTTAGCATACCTAGCACTTCTGAGAGATGGCAAGGCCATAAGAAGTCAAAAGGCTAGAGTTGGAGAGCACCTCTCCACCTCCCTACTCTACCTCCACCTCCCACTCAATGCCTTCTACTAATGATGTGGCCTGGGGGCTAATTACTTAATCTTAGTTCCCATATCTCTAAAATAGTAATAATTTCTCCCATGCTTATGAATGTGGAAATGTGTTGCAAAGTGTTATAAATAGTAAGATAGTGATAAAGTATAAAAGTATTTTAAAAAGTATAAAGCATTAAAAGTCAAGCCGGTAGAAAAGAAATTTAAAAACGAAATGCAATCCTTACATAGATACTCTATGGATTCCACGCCTATGAAGATAGGTTTTGAAAACTTCTGGCAAGAGTGTACTTGCTAGTCCAGACAGAGGTAAAAAGCAGAAATCTAGAGTCACAATTTCAAAACACTTCCTCTAACCCTTCTTAAAATTTTGCAAATCCCTTTCCACTACCACCCCAAGAAGAAATACATATTAGTTCATGGAGATTTGCTAAAAGATCTTTTATAATGTAATCATCTCTATCGCCAAACTTTAATTAATTTGCATGAACAGATTTCCCAGTTTTCAGGGAGAAAACATATCCAGCTGATAAAAAAAAAAAAAAGAAAATGAAAAGTGTGTTAAGATTTTATTTATTTATATGACAGAGAGAAACACAGCGAGAGAGGGAACACAAGCAGGGGGAGTGAGAGAGGGAGAAGCAGGCTTCCCACTGAGCAGGGAGCCCAATGTGGGGCTCGATGTGGGGCTCGATCCCGGGTCTTCGGGATCATGACCTGAGCCAAAGGCAGTCGCTTAACCAACTGAGCCACCCAGGCGCCCCACACTTTTCATTTTCTTAAACACACAAGGACACATATAATTTGCATGCCTAATTAGTAGTATGGTCATTCACCATCACTTCCAAATTACCTTAATGTTTCAGAAGCATGTAGGGTATGATTTTATTTTATTTATGTATGGGAAAACTAAAGAAGAGAAAGATCAAATGATTTGCTTAAAATGACATAGTATTGAAAATCTGCCTTCTAATCTATCATAGAATCACTAGAAACTACTGGAACCACATGGAACTACTGGAAAATTAGCCTGGTAAATTCTTTTTTTTTTTTTTTTTAATTTATTTATTTGACAGAGGGAAACACAGCTAGAGAGGGAATACAAGTAGGGGGAGTGAGAGAGGGAGAAGCAGGCTTCCTGCCAAGCTAGGAGCCTGATGCAGGGAGCCCGATGCAGGGCTCGATCCAGGGACTCCCGGATCATGACCTGAGCCGAAGGCAGTCACTTAACCAACTGAGCCACCCAAGCGCCCCTAGCCTGGTAAGTTCTATTTTATCTATCTTATTACTTATTTGTTTATAAAATCAACAAATGTATTCTGAACAGCTACCATATGCTAGGCCCTGTGGAAGGTGCTGGAGATACAATAGAGAGGGGGTAGAAACCCAACAGAGTTCCTACACACCTATGGAATTTATAATATAGCAAGGAAGACGGATACAAAAAGCCATGAATAGAAAAATAAAATAGTTTTGAGTTGTAAATATTCTATGAAGGAAATAAACATGAGGCTAACAAGGAAAAGAACAGAGGAAAAAGATCTCAGAGAGAGTGTTCAGGAGGAGCCAGGACAGAAAAAATGGTGACATTCAAGCTGAGACCTGTAAGGAGAGACGATGTTGTGGGGGTGCAGCTCTCCTGAGAGAAGCAATGAATTGCAGTGCAAAGGCCCTGAGGAAAGATCTTGATCTACCTGAGGAACTGAAAGAAAACCAGACAGAACACAGCCAGCAAGGGGAGAATGACTTGAAAAATGAGTTTGAAGAGATAAGTTGAGATCAGATCATACTGATTTTTGCAGACCATGATAAGGATTTGGATTCTATTCTAAGGAAAATATGGTCACTGAAAGATTTCAAGCAGAGGAATGACATGATCAGATTTACATTTTAAGAAGATTATTTTACCTGGTGCCCCTGGGTGGCTCGGTCATTAAGTGCCTGCCTTTGACTCAAGTCATGATCCCAGAGTTCCAGGATCGAGCCCCACATCGGGCTCCCTGCTTGGTGGGAACCCTGCTTCTCCCTCTCTCACTCCCCCTGCTTGTGTTCCCTCTCTGGCTGTGTTTCTCCCTGTCAAATAAATAAATAAAATATTTTAAAAATATATTTTTTTCCTACTAAGAGAATAGGTTGGAAAGGAGTAAGAAAGGCAACAGGGAGATAGGATAGAAGTTAAATGCAGTAAGTCTCTCAGACGAATGATGACGCACTCAACAGTGGTGATGGAGGTGAAAAGTTGGTGATGGAGGTGAAAAGTTGCTCGTGAACTTGGGGTCTGTTTTAGAGACACTCATCATTCTATTGGGTGTTAATAGCTTTTTTTATGCATAGTACACATTAGGCAAAAATACTCAAGATATAATCTTTTCATTTGACAGGATGAATTTTTATTTCTTTCAGAGAATTCAAAGCTTTTAGAAAAGATTTATTTATATAAGAGAGAGAGAGAAAGAGAGAGTAAAAGGGGGCAGAGGGAGAGAAAAACTTTAAGCAGACTCCATATTGAGTGTGGAAACCAAGTGGGGCTTGATCTCAAGACCGTGAAACCATGACCTGAGCTGAAACCATGAGTTGGGCGTTCACCTGACAACGCCACAAGGTGCCCTGAGAATTCAAAGTTCTTATCAAGCACTTTAGTCAATTAACTAAATATTAATTGAATACTTTCTAAGTATATAGAAATGAAATTTGAAAATTTCTACCTCTCTTCAGATTGGCTACCCAGTTTGGAAATCAAAAACTTCTTGAATAAAACATAATTGTTATTAGAAAATAACCTATTGCTTAATACAATACTAAACACTAAGGGTAAAAAGTAAGTTTTCAATAAAGACAAAGATAAAATAATTTGGACTATCAAGGTATATTTATGGTTCTAAAATTAGAGATTCTTTCTGGGATAATAAAAATGCGCAAAGTTCAGGGAAACCAGCACATTCAGACAAAAAAAAGGATCTGAGTAAGATTTTTGTGGCAGGTGCCTTTGAGAGTTTCTACTCAGCTGAAAGTAATTCTCCCCCTTTCTCTCAGAACTGATCATCACTCCACAGAAATGGGCATCTGGTAACCAGGTTTTTTAACCACATGATTCCTCCTCTCATGGCAATATTGATTGGATTGCTTTGGATGCTTAACCCAAACCAAGTCAGGGCCGATCAAAGTCTCTGTCTCAGAAATTCTGAATTGGGATTTGAAATAGGCAGGTTAATCTCTATGCATGGTTGGAACTGTTACATGTAAAATCCTAGAAGCAGGAGAAATGGGGAAAGCTAATCTGCAGAGAGAATAAAAACAGAAAAATCTTGATTTCTTGGTTCTAGAGCCTACTACAGTCTTCCAAAGTCTCTCATTTTGTTCTTGTCCTTGAGTTTTGAGACAACTCCATACTTTTAAAATAATTATCCTATTCGCTTAAATCACATTAAATTAGTTGCTATTACTTAGAATCAATATGACTTGTCCAAGTCCCATGAAAATGGGAATAACCATGATGAAAAGACAGGACTAATTATAGCAAAAGATGGTTCTAGACACAAAATGTTGAGGAGGAAAGAAAAATACAAGGCTCGTTACCTTCTCTAACAAGCTTAGGATTGGTGATATATGATAACTAGCATGTCAACTCCTCATGGATGCTCATCTCAAAGATCTTGAGGCAAAGAATGTAAATGACATCATCAAACAGGAAAGGGAGTCATGAGCCTGGCACTCACATACTCCAAAAGAAGTGTTGATTTCTGGAAATTAGTTTGACAGGATTCTTAAAATGAATATACTCTTTTCTTATCTTTTCAAAGATTTTACTTATTTGACAGAGAGAAAGTGTGTGTGAGAGAGAGCAAGCACAAGCAAGGGGAGCGGCAGGCAGAGGGAGAGGACTTCTGGATGAGCAGGGAGCCCAATGAGGGGCTGGATCCCAGGACTCTGAGATCATGACCTGAGCCAAAGGCAGATGCTTAACCCACTGAGCCACCAGGCGCCCTGGGTATACTCTTTACAACAAACAGAATTTATCAAGTCCTTACCATGTGTCAGGGACTCTTCTAGATCTGGAAATGAAGTACTAAACAAGAAAGACAAACTTTCTGTCCTCATGAAACTTACTCTTAGGGGAGAAATAATAAATAGTAAATTACTCTATGGCCTATAATTTCTAGGAATTTAACAAAGAAAATAATCAAATAAATGTATATAGATTTTAGCACAAGGAATATTAAAGAATTGGAAAGAACCTAAATGTTCAATAACAAGGGATTGATTATATAAATCATAATATATCCAAATAGTAGAATACTACACTAAAATTTAAAAGCATGTATTTACTATATGCAAGGTATTGTTCTAGTGTTTTACACATAGTAATTTATTTGATAAGCAGAGACATCCTGAAATACGTATTTCATTATCACCTCTATTTTATGGATAAAGAGGCTATGGCATAGAGAGACTATGGTATGTAAAGTTATATAGCTAATAAGTGGGAAAGGTAATATTTGAACCCAGAGAAAAGTTTGATGCTAGGGGCAATCCTCTTAACTACACTGTCTTTTGAAAAACATTACAATATAGGAAAAGACTCATACTGTAATTTTTAAGTTAAAAATTTTAAAATAATTATTTAACTTCATATATAATTTTTAAATTAAATTATGTACATATTTGTGCCCTAAAAAAGAATTAGGAGATATTCCCGAATACTAATAAATTGTTTTCTCCAAATGATAGGATTATATGCTTTTACTTTTTTCTTCATCTTTTTTACACTTCCAAAACTGTTTTACCCTTAACCTATAATACTTAATAAAGGGAGTAAAATTTGTGCTGAGGCTTGAAGGACAAGGAGAAACTAAGTAAGAACTGGAAGAAAAGTAAAGGGGAGGAAGTTTTAGGTCCTGCAGTGAATCAGAAAGCCGGGGGAAACCTAGCTTTCAGAAGTTGCTCCTCCCAAGGTGCTTTTAAAAAAGAGTTTTGATGATTAACATTTAGGGAAATTTCTTTGTCATTTTTTTAAAAAGGAAACTGAGACCAAGAGAAGGAAGTTTACGTTTCCACAAAAATTAATGATGAAGGGGCACCTGGGTGGCTCAGTAGGTTAAGTGTCTGCCTTTGGCTCGAGTCATATCCCAGGGTCCTGGGATCAAGCCCCTCAGCTACCTGCCGAGCAGGGAGCCTGTTTCTCCTCCCACTGTCATTCCCCACAATCCCTTACTTATTGTTTCTGGATTCCTCTCTCTGTCAAATAAGTAAATAAAATATTTTTTAAAAAATTAATGGTCGAACTGGAAAGAGAACAAGTTTTTCTGACATACCAGGCCCTTGTCTACATGGCTAATATTGAGAAAGGGGTTTTCCAGGATGAAAAAGGAGTTTTGGGGGGAGAGTATTTGTTAGAGAAAAGCATTAGGATGCTCAGATTGAACTGTGTTTGAACAAATGCAGCCTGAATAAGAATGACTATACAACTTACATGCATTGTCAACCATCATAAAATAGCTAATGTTAGTTGGTTTCAAATTATTTTAAAATAGGTAATACCTGCTGTTATGGAAGCTTCTGACAATAATTTGGCCATGGTTCAGAAGAGGAAATGGAAAAAACCTTTATCTTACTATCTATATATTTGACACTTTTACTGTTCCATGTGGGAGTTACCTGACCCAAATGATGGGCTGTTAGATTTCTCTATTCCTGTTACATTTCCAATCACACAATTGTACTTTTCTGAATGCCTCTAAAACCAAATGAATAAGATCAAAAATGTTTCTCCAGAAAGCCCTAAAGAATCAGTAGAGACACATCCTAGAAAATACTGATATAATTTTTACTTACTTTTCAAAATACTTTTATTTTATTTTTATTTATTTGACAGAGAGAAACACAACTAGAGAGGGAACACAAGCAGGAGGAGTGAGAGAGGGAGAAGCAGGGTTCCCACCGAGCAGGGAGCCCAATGCGGGGCTCAATCTGGGGACTCAGGTGCTCAACCACTGAGCCTCCCAGGTGCCCGACTGATGTAATTTTTAAATCACTCTCTGGTCTGACACTCATTCAACAGATATTTGTTAAAAGCATATAAAAGCAGGACACCCTGATGGGAAACTCCATTATATAGACATAGTGATGGCCCTCAAAGAATTTGTCCCTAGCGAAGACATAAGTAAACAATTCTATACAGTTCAAGGCAGGTGTGCTTAAAGTACTATGAGTGGTATGAACCATATTTTAAACCATTACACAGGTGGGAAGAATTACTTCTAGACAGGTCAGTGGAGCTTAGATCTGAAGAACAGTAGAAATTCAATAAACAAAGATGAGGGGTAAAGAGTACACTCTAAACACTCTACTGGGTATGAACACAGAAAAACATGGCATATATATATATATTTAAAGATTTTATTTATTTATTTGACAGAGAGAAACACAGCCAGAGAGGGAACGCAAGCAGGGGGAGTGAGAGAGGGAGAGGGAGAAGCAAACTTCCCGCCGAGCAGGGAGCCCGACGTGGGGCTCAATCCCAGGTCACCGGGATCATGTCCTGAGCCGAGGCAGTCGCTCAACCAACCGAGCTACCCAGGCGCCCCAAAACATGGCATTATATTAATGTTGGTGCCAAAACATAGAAGACTTTGAATTCCTGACACACTACCAAGAACATACACCCTCAGTTCTTTTCCCCTATTCAGCTCTAAGAAATTGAAAACTAGACCAACGACCTCTAGACAGGAGATTTGAAAGACTTTGAGATGTCTTTCCAGGACTATCTGAGCTGTCCAAAAGGAAAGACCTAAAGATACCAGCACTGGGGGTTCCTAAACATGGTGGCAAAAAACATCTCATTGAGGCGCCTGGGCGGCTCAGTGGGTTTAAAGCCTCTGCCTTCAGCTCAGGTGGTGATCTCAGGGTCCTGGGATCAGGCCTGCATTGCGCTCCCTGCTGAGCAGGGAGCCTGCTTCCTCCTCCCTCTCTGCCTGCCTCTCTGCATCTCTCTCTCTCTGTCAAATAAATAAATAACAAATAAATAAACAAACAAACAAATAAAATCTTTAAAAAAAACAAAACAAAACATCTCACTGTACAGTAAATTCCCCAGTTAACAAGACTTCATCATGGGCTCAGAGTTTACAATCAGCTTTTTGTAGAATAAAACAGATGAACAAAGATCATTGTTATTAGACTTTCTCAGGAAATGTTCTAAAAAAATATATAGAGATAACCTGGAGGGAAAAGAGACTATGGGAACTGAAGGATACTCAAAAAAGGAAATCCTCATTAATGGCCTCAAAGAAATAAGAAACCATTGCAGCCATAAAACAAGAACATGATGCCAAATAGAAAGAACATTCATGATACAAATAAGATAAAACAAAACAAAATCAGCTGTTACAAATTAACCATTGGGAACCTAAATGAAAATTTTAATATCTGGAAGACAATGCTGTAGAAAAATAAGCAGAACGAAAAGCAGAGATAAAAAACAGAGAGAGGGGAGAAGAATTAAAGGCCTAATCCAGATGGACCAGCATTTAAGTAATCAGAGTTCCAGAAGATAAGAACAGAGAAAATGAAAGGAAGGAAATAATCAGTGAACATATACAAATTGAATTGAAAGATGGTGAGTTTGGGGGCACTGGGGTGGCAAAATCAGTAGGGTATCCAGCTCTTGGTTTCAGCTTGGGGTTGTGGGATCAAGCCCTGTATCAGGCTCTGCACTAAACGAGGACTCTGCTTGAGATTCTCTCTCCCTCTCCCTCTGCCTCTCCTGCTTGTGCACTAGCTCTCTCTCTCTCTCTCTCTCTCTCTCTAAAATAGATAAATGGATGAAAAAAAAAGATATGAGTTTCTAGACTGAAAAGACTTATATAGTGCACAGCACAATCATTAAAAAGACCCATAGGAAGGCACATAATGAAATTTAGAACCTGAAGACAGTGAAAAATTCTACAAGCTTCCAGTGGTAAAATAGACTTCTGTGGAAGAATTCTAACTGCAAGATTTCCCATCCTTGTGTACATGAATACTATGAATATGTATTCCATGAACATGATGTATTTCGCTGCCATAATTAGGTTATATTATATGACATAGTTGACTTTAAGAAAGGCTTGACCTAAGCCCACATGTCCATTGACAGATGAATGGATAAAGAAGATGTGATAGATACACACACACACACACACACACACACACACACACACACACAATGGAAGACTACTTAGTCATCAAAAATGACATCTTGTCATTTGCAACAACGTGGATGGAACTAGAGCGTTTTATGGTAAGTGAAATAAGTCAATCAGAGAAAGACAGTTATCATATGATCTCACTGATATGTGCATTTTCAGAAACAAAATGAGGATCATAAAGGAAGAGAGGAAAAAATAAAACAAGACAAAACCAGAGGGAGAAAAACCATAAGAGACTCTTGACCATAGGAAGCAAACTGAGGGTTGCTGGAGGGTAGGAGGGTAGGAGGATGGGGTAACTGGGTGATGGACACTAAGGAGGGTATGTGATATAATGAGCACTGGATATTATATAAGACTGATGAATCACCAACCACTACATCCAAAACTAATAATACATATTACTTAGTTGAATTTAAAAAATTAAAAAATTAAAATTAAAAAAACGGCAAAGCCAAACTGTAGAAAGATGTACAATGTATATCATTTATAAAATGATACAATCATAGAAAACAATGCTATATATTGTTTATGGATACAAACATATGACCTAAAAGTATATAATGTGCCTAGAAATGATAAGCATCAAATTCAAGATAGAAGTCGCCTGGGGAATTGCAACAGGCAAGGCAGAGTGGAGCTTCAGCTCTATCTGTAATATTTTTATTATATAATGTATAAAAATATATATTGTATAGGGTGATTGGGTGGTTCAGTGGGTTAAAGCCTCTGCCTTCGGATCGGGTCATGATCCTAGGGTCCTGGGATTGAGGCCCACATTGGGCTCTCTGCTCAGCAGGGAGCCTGTTTCCTCCACTCTCTCTGCCTGCTTCTCTGCCTACTTGTGATCTCTTTCTCTGTCAAATAAATAAATAAAATCTTAAAATAACAATAATGATAATATATATTATATAATATATAATATATTGTACTGTGTATAATTATACTATAATTATATAATAGTATAATTATAATATATCATAGTATATATAGTATATATAGTATATAATATATGTATATAATATATTATATTATACTATATACTAATATAATAAACTGTGCATATTAAGTGTAAAAAATAAAAATAAAAAATAAAAGAGACTTTAAAAGTGATGGACTCTTCCTGGTCAAGGAGATTGTCCATAACCAACTTTGAAGACAAGGAGGTTGCATGATAAGAAATGCAGGCATCCATAGGAGCTGAGAGAGGTCCCTACCTCACAGCCAGCAAGGAAATGGGGATCTCAGTCTCATGACTACAAAGAACTGAACTATGCCAGCCCCCTGCATAAATTTGGAAGTGAATTTTGCCCAGACCCTCCAGGCAAAAATTCTGTCCTGCTAATTTCTTGATTTCAGCCTTGTGTATCTTGAGCAGAGAACCCAGTCATGCTGTGCTCAGATTTCTGACCTATAGCATTGTAATCCAACAAATGGGTATTCCTTTAAGCTGATAGGTTTGTGATTTGTTAACAAAATAGATACAGAATAGAAATAGAAATAGAAATCTGTAATAGAAAACTAATACAGCATCTCAGCATGATGAGATGAGAGCTCTTCAACAATGGAGACCCCCATCAAAATTATGAAGAAAAGCTATTTCAAATCTAGAATTATATACCTAATCAAACTACCAACTAGCTGAGAGAGTACAAGAAGGATATTTCCAGACATACAAGATCTGAAAAGTTTACCTCCCATGTACTCTTTCTTAGGAAGCTACTGATGTGTGTGTTTCACCAAAATTAGAGAAAACAAAATAAGAAAAAGGAATATGTGGGGGTTCCTGGGTGGCTCAGTTGTTAAGCATCTGCCTTTGGCTCAGGTCATGATCCCAGAGTCCCGGGATCTGAGCCCTCCATCAGGTTCCCTGCTCAGCAGGAAGCCTGCTTCTCCCTCTCCCACTCCCTCTGCTTGTGTTCCCTCTCTAGCTGTGTTTCTCTCTGTCAAATAAATAAAATCTTTAAAAAAGAGAGAGAGAGAAAGAAAGAAAAAAGAAAGAAAGAAAGAAAGAAAGAAAGAAAGAAAGAAAGAAAGAAAGAAAGGGCAATATGTGGTATTTAAGAAGAGGTATGAGGAGAATTCCCAGGATATTAGCAAAAGGAGACACCAGTATGTCATGCTGCAGTCAACTGAGCAGGCATCTGGCTGGCTCAGTGGAGCATGCGCCTCCTGATCTCGGGATTGAGTTTGAGCCCCATGTTGGGTGACTTAAAGGTAAAATCTGAAAGAAAGAAAGAAAGAAAGAAAGAAAGAAAGAAAGAAAGAAAGAAAGAAAGAAAGAAAGAAAGAAAGAAAGAAATCTATTAATATATTTGAAGAAATGGAGAATAGATCTGGATTACTGGTGTAGAGTTGAGGGTTGAATTATTGTTTAGTATATAAAAAACTAACTATATAACAACAGTTTCAAAAAAGGCAGTTCATAATATTAAAGGGAAAATTTTTCTACATAGTTTTCATGGTAATCATAGTTTACTACTTGACTTAGCTGTTAATAGTTTTTATATTATCTTAACAGAACATTTCTATCACAGGGGTGCCTGGCTGGCTCAGTTTGTGAAACATGTGACTCCTGGTCTTGGGGTTGGAAGGTCAAGCCCCTCATTGAGTATAGAAATTACTTAAATAAAATTTTCAAGAAAAAAAAGAACATTTTATCACAGTGAGATGCCAATAGGACCTAAAGTTCAAAATTCAGAAGTAGAAAGATAGCATGGATATAGATCTAGAATACCAAATGAATTGATGAAAGAGCTGAGAACTGCTGTCTCTGCAGAGAAATGGCTGAGATGGAACAAGAACTGCTCATTTTAGTTTTAAACTTATGGGTGGAGGGTCTGGGTGGCACAGTCAGTTAAGCCTTTGCCTTCAGTTGAGGTCATGACCTCAGGGTCCTGGGATCAAGCCTCCAGTTAGGCTTCCTGCTCAACCGGGAGTCTGCTTCCCACCCACCCCCACCCCCGCCTCTCCCCTCCTCCTAGTTCTTGCTGTATCTCAAATAAATCAAAGGTTTTTTGAAAAAATCTTATGAAACTATTTTTCTCCTTAGAGGCATGTGTATCTCAATAAAAATAAACATACACACACAAAAGAAGAAGGATATGGTGAAAGTTATCTCTACAAATTAATCAGGTATAAATGGCTTTCTTGAGAGGAAAAATGACCACCCTTTCATCACAATAAGGTATTCTCATGTTAGTGTCCATTTTAAAAAACTAAGAGGTTTTTATTTTATTTGTCAAACAATAGGGCATTGTGGTAAATTTTTGAGCAGAAGAGAACCATTTGTTCTGGCAAACATGATGAAAAGAAACAGATTGAAATGGCTTTGGAAACAGACACAGCAGAACTTGGTGATTGATTGCCAGGTGGATGGGGGCAGTGTTAACTCAGAAGATGTGAGAAAAGGGTGCCTGGGTGGTTTAGCTGGTTAAGCAACTGCCTTCAGCTCAGGTCATGATCCCAGAGTCCTGGGATCGAGCCCCGCATCGGGCTCCCTGCTCGGCGGGAAGCCTGCTTCTCCCTCTCTCATTCCCTCTGCTTGTGTTCCCTCTCTAGCTGTGTTTCTGTCAAATAAATAAATAAAATCTTAAAAAAAAAAAAAAAGATGTCAGAAAGGAAGAGTCAGGGATGGTTCCCAGGTGTCTGCCTGGGAGAACGTGGATGGCTGGTGGTACCATTTTCTGAAATAGCAGAAGTAGAGAAGGAATAGAATTAGAAAGACAGGAAAGAATGTAAGTTTGAGACATGATCAAATAAAGTACCTATGGGACATCCAAGCAGAGAAGACAAATGGACACCAGATCGAGAGAATAAGAGCTCATCAAAAAGATTTGGTTTTGGGGGCGCCTGGGTGGCTCAGTTGGTTAAGCGACTGCTTTCAGCTCGGGTCATGATCCTGGAGACCCGGGATCAAGTCCCACATCGGGCTCCCTGCTCGGCAGGAAGCCTGCTTCTCCCTCTCTCAATCCCCCTGCTTGTGTTCCCTCTCTCACTGTGTTTCTCTCTGTCAAATAAATAAAATCGTTAAAAAGAAAAAAGAAAGATTTGGTCTTGAAAAAGATCATTGGGAATATAACATATAAAAAACATGATCGGAGGGAGGGGAGCAGAAGGATCTCTTCCTAGGGAGAGACCTACTTTGCTAAGTCTATGCAGAAAGGCCACGCTTTAAAAGTCTATGGGAAGGTTGACAGTTACAACTTGGAGAAGGTGAAAAATGGTAAATTAACTCTACCAGGAGGGTATATGAAGTGTTAGGAGAATGTGAGAAATGCTATGGCCAGTAACATTTGAGGAACGGGGAAAATGTTCAGTTGGGAATTTATTTATTTACTTATTTATATATAGAATTTTTTTCTTTTTTTAAATAAAATTGTAATTATTCATTTATTTGACAGAGAGGGAGGGAGGGAGCACAGGGGAAGAGCAGAGGGAGAGGGACAAGCATTCTCTGTGCTTACTGCAGAGCAGGACAGGGGGCTTGATCCTAGGACCCTGAGATCATGACCTAAGCTGAAATCAAGAGGCAGAGGCTTAACTGACTGAGCGAGCCAGGTGCCCCTCGGCTAGGAATTTAAAGTTATTTGTTGTGTAGTCTGCCTTATAACACATCACTTTCATCTGTTCATGAAATCTCTGGTAAAAAGTGGCTTTCCTTCTCATATCTTGAGGAGATTTGTTTTTGTGGCTGTGCCAAAAAATAATTGTGTCTCCAGATTTGTATAGGAAGAAGCCAGACATGGTCCTTGGAAGGATGGCTACATGTCTATAGGTGTCATCAGCAAAGTATTAGGGGAAGGATGTACACATGTCTGGGGTATGACTAATACCAAGCAGAACCCAAAGAAGTCACTGTGGTTATACAGGAAGTGCTCTGACAATCTTGATTTTTTTTTTAATGTTTTTGTAGTTAGTGGTGGTGGTGGTTGTGGTGTTCCTCCATTCCTGCTGTTTTTGTGTTTTTTTAATCAAGAAATAATTGACATATAGCATTATATTAGTTCCCGGTGTACAACATATTGTAATCTCAATCCCTAACAAAAAATACAAAAGATAGAAAGTAGAGTCCATAGTCGAGAGCAAATGTAAGAGAGTGGCTACAACATAAAATTGTCAGGAAGGGTGGGACCAACAAGAATAACTAACCCTTGTGAGAAAATGCTAAGGGGGGTGTGAGGGAAAAGGAACCAGCCTACTTCTTGAGTCCCGTGGCAATGTTAATTCATTGTTCCTGTCTTTGTGTCAACAAAGGGTCCATTAGCTGTGTTTGTCAATATTCTAAACCATTCTACCACCACCTTCACACCCTAGGCTCTCGTTCTGCTTTCCTTTATATCCCAGCACCTGTCAGTGGCTGAAATTGTATCCTATACCAATTAATTTGTTTGCTGTCCATCTCCCTCACGCTAGGCAAACTCCCTGAGAATGGGAACTTTGTCTTCAATATTGTCATAAACTGTACCTGTCATGGAAAAAGGAGTGGTGGCAGCCTAAATAGAAAGAAAGCAATAATAGAATAAATAAATAGAAAGCAGGGGTGCCTGGGTGGCTCAGTTGGTTAAGCGACTGCCTTCGGCTCAGGTCATGATCAGGGAGACCCGGGATCGAGCCCCACATCAGGCTCCCTGCTCGGCAGGAAGCCTGCTTCTCCCTCTCTCACTCCCCCTGCTTGTGTTCCCTGTCTCGCTGTGTTTCTCTCTGTCAAATAAGTAAATAAATAAAATCTTTAAAAATAAATAGAAAGCAAAGGGTAGATTTTTAAAACCTCACTCTTGAGTATCTTAGAGGCAGATACATCAGTAACTAGAAACAATGTTTGCCTTTGGGAAGGCAATGAGAACTCTGAGGAAGAGAAGAGGGAAGAAGACTCACTTTTCATTGTCCATCCTGGAGTGCACTTTGAATTTTATAAGTCTAAGATTTCGTGGGTGATGGAGACCTTGATGAGAAAAAGGCAGGAACACTGAGAATATGAAACAGAATCTAACCAAATGAGTCTGACCTGCAGAGCTTCTTGAAGATTCTCTGAAATGATGCTGAAACCATGTTCCCAGCCTTTATTGTGACAGAGAGAAAACAGCTGCCTTTGTTCCCAATTATCACATGACATTGAATTCAGCTGCCTGCTGGAATCCCAGCTCAGCCATTCCCTACACATGACTCAGCCATTGCTTGCCTCCATTAGTGCATCTTGTCACGTTAAACCCCATTTAATTCACCACTTAACAAAAATTGGCTCCTCCCTCCCTCTTTTCAATTTTGGGTTAGTTGACTGATTTTCTATAGTCTCCCAACAGCAATGAGAAATAGAATTTTAGGCTGTGACTGTTCTCCTTTCTTCCTTTACCTTCAGTTTTCCATAGACTTGAAAGTTGAAAGAACAGAATTAAAGTTTCAAACCATCGTTCCATTTAGCTATTTGTCCGGAATGGTTTGGATATATGCTTGTTTGAGAAATATTGAATTTCTGACTTTTTGACAATAACAAAATACATCAAAAGATGTTATTAAATTTCTCCACCTTTACCAAGAAGTAAAACATAGTTATTGGAGACAAAATAACATATATATATGCTAGCTGGGAAGGGGGCAAAAGTGAAAGATGGGGAAGAGGAAGAGGAAGACTGGAGATGGGCGGTTCTTTAGCTGATAGCCTAGTTTTCTCAGTTTTTTTTAAAGCATTAAAAATATTTCTACTAACAACAAAATATAATTTTATTTTATATTATTTATTTTTTTAAGATTTTATTTATTTTATTTGACAGAGAGAGAGTACAAACAGGGGGAGTGGCAGGCAGAGGGAGCAGGGAGCTGAATAGGAAGCCTGATGCAGGGCTCCATCTCAGAACCCCAGGATCATGACCTGAGCCAAAGGCAGATGTTTAACTGACTTAGCTACCCAAGTGCCCCCCCAAATACAATTTTAAAGCATAAAATATAGGTAGTATTATGTATCCCTGCTTCATATATTAAAATAATGTACTAATGAAAAAGTTTTTCTCTATATATGCTGAAAAACTTCTGTATTTTGTTTTATTATTTTATTTATTTATTTGAGAGAGAGACAGAGAGATAGAAAGAGCATGAGGAGGGGAAAGAACAGAGGGAGAGGGACAAGTAGACTCCCTGCTGAGCTGGGAGCCTACCACAGGGACAGAGCTGGATCCCAAGATCCTGAGATCACGACCTGATCAAAGTCTCTGAAAAAGAAAAACACTCAGAATGTATTTAACTCCATTTAATAGGACACAATAAACTGATAGTTAAGGGTACCTGGGTAGCTCAATCAGTTATCTGTCCAGCTCTTGATTTCAGCTCAGGTCATGATCTTGGGGTTGTGGGAATGAATCCTGCATCAGGCTCCCCGTCCAGCAGGGAGTTTGCTTCTCTCCCTCAGCCCCACCTCCCCTCCACCATGCACCTGTTCCTTCTCTTTCTCAACTAAATAAATAAATAAATAATCTTTTTTTAAAAAGTGATAGTCAAAAATTCTCACTAATGTTTCACTCTTTATGGAGTAAGAGGAAACTAGGACATAATTATACTAAAATAGATAAGTCTTAGGGTGCCTCGGTGGATCAGTCAGTTAATCTCTCAAATTTCATCTCAGCTCAGGTCTTGGTCTCAGGGTTTCAGGTCTCAAGCCCTGTGTTGGGCTCCACCCTAGGCATGGAACCTACTTTAAATAAACAAACAAATAAATACATAAATAAAACCTAAGAATGATTGTTAACCAGAGTAAATATACTCAAAATGCACAAAATGCAAAAGTAACATGAATTAAAATACTCAAACCCCTGGAAAGCTGATTCCATTAATTTCATTTCTTGGAAGCGAATTCTCTGGGTTACAAACTAAACAGATCCCTTGCTCCTTCTCACTTCAAATATAATTGCATTTCTGCAACTGCACTGCTTGTTTTCTTCTTCCCATAAATATCTGGGAGAAATGGGGGAAAAAAGAAAGAAAATAACCAATATTTTAGCTCTTGAACTTTCAAGAGGGCAGTGCTCTGTATGGTATATAGTGAACATGGCGATCTGCCAGGACAGCTGACTCACAACTTCGAAACCAAAACTCTCTAAAAATTACTGTCAGCTGATAAGAGCCACTCTTCCAGAAGGTCATGCTCCCTTCCTGGGATAGTTCTCACCCTGTAACAGGTCCATGCCGAGGTTATAAAACCTGGCCTCTTGCCTCAAGGTGTGACAACTCTGAAGGGACTTCCAACTGCAAAACTCCTTGTGGGACCAGCTGAGATCTCTGTTGTAACTTCACCAAAGATCAACTTCCTCCCACTGCCCTCCCTCCCCTACTGTAGGCTCCCTGAGAGTAGTTCTCACTAAGCCTTTGTCCGAAAATGGCCATCTAAACTCTGCTTCCGGGGAAGCACCGGAAACCATATGGGATGACTCTCCCCCAGCAGACGCTAATAGATTTATCCTTATATGCCTGTATTCTTTTTCTCATTATTTCCCTTTAATTCACCAGTGTTTTTGCTGTTGTTGTTCCTTTTAAGTTCCTATAGCAGCATGCTGCAGAACTTCCCTAGGTCACAGTAGCAGGAAATGAAAGCTGGATTTTTCTTTGCCTGTTTTATAGCTATCCAAAACAATATTCTTGACTTTGTGAGTTAGGGGAAAAGATGGTCTGTGAAGTATGGCTGATGGACCTTCATGAAGATCAAACTTCTGACCTTGGCATTATTTTGCCATGTTCTACCCAGCTGAGCTAATGGGCTCACGCAGAAAATATGGAAGTGCGATTTAAAGACTGTTTCTGTGGATGACCTGTTGCTCAGCCAGTTAAACACCTGCCTTCCGCTCAGGTCATGATCCCAGGGTCCTGGGATGGAGCCCCACATCCGGCTCCCTGCTTAGCAGGGGTGAGGGGAGTGTCTGCCTTTCCCTCCACCCCTTCTCCACTCATGCTCACTCTCTATCAAAAATAAATAAAACCTAAAAAAAAAAAAAAAGATGACAGAGACAATGTAGGGAGAAGAAAACTCTTTTTAAAACTCCAAATCTCAGGGGTGCCTGGTGGTTCAGTCAGTTAAGCGGCTGCCGTCAGCTCAGGTCATGATCCCCGGGTCCTCAAGCCCCTCATCCAGCTCTCTGCCCATCACGGAGCCTGCTTCTCCCTCTCCTTTTCCCTTTGGCTGCTGCTACCCCTGCTTGTGCTTTTATACTCTCTCTCTCTGTCAAATAAATAAATAAAATCTTAAAAAAAACAAAACTCCAAAATTCAGAGAAGAAATTATATGACACTCATTCAAAATACAAAACTAAACAGAAACAGAAAACACGGAAGATAGCCTGAAGAAGTTTGAAGTGGAGCCAATACAAGGCAGAATTAATCAATTATTTTGCCTTAGCTTTGGTGCTAAAACTTCAACAATTCCTTTTTTTAAGCAAGTTCAACACAGGGCTTGAACTCAAGACTCTGAGATCAAGACCTGAGCTGGGGTTGCCAAGGTGGCTCAGTCGATTGGGCATCTGCCTTCAGCTCAGGTCACGATCCCAGGGTCCTGGAATCAAGTGCCGCCTTGGGCTCCTTTCTCAGCAGGGAGCCTGCTTCTCCCTCTGCCTGAAGCTCCTCCTGCTTATAAACTGTAGCCAAAAGACCTACTGGAGGTCAACTCAAGAGACATACATTACCAATGGTAGAGGGGAAGGAAAATGGCAAACATCCAATTTGGTGGGAATTGTTCAAGTTTCAGGGGGCCTGGACTGAGTACAGGTTGAGCATCTGGTTGGTCTCAGCTCAGGTCTTTTTTTTTTTTTAAGATTTTATTTATTTATTTGACAGGGAGAAACACAGCTAGAGAAGGAACACAAGCAGAGGGATCGAGAGAAGGAGAAGCAGGCTTCCCGTCGAGCAGGGAGCCCGATGTGGGGCTCCATCCCGGGTCTCCAGGATCATGACCTGAGCCGAAAGCAGTCATTTAACCAACTGAGCCACCCAGGCGCCCCTGTACATTTATTTTATAAACTTAATTAAAATGAATTAAAATTTGGCTTTCAGGATTCCATGAGGCTGTTTATCTCTCTCTCTCTTTTTTTTTCCAGGAGGATCTTTGAGATGACTGTGTTATTGCTACTGTACCAGACTTCTTGCAAAGTGTATACTTCCTGGCCATAATATTTAAAAAAGAGCCATTGAGCGATGGGTACATGCGGTCCTTATTATATCATCCTATCTACTTTTGAATATATTTGAAAATTTCTATATTAAAAATCTAGAATAAAGGTGAGCTTTCAATAAAGGAAAAGGTATAAAATCAGTTCCCCTGAGCAAAGCATTTGTTGGTATAGTGAGTCAACTCAGAAAAGAGTCCATTTTCTCATGAATATTTTCCACTATAGATTCTATTTTTGTTTTTGTTCTTATTCTAAAGAGTAGCCAACTTGATGATAATGAACATTTAATCTCTCTTTGCCTGAATAGGTCTCAGTGAGCTAAAACCTGAAGGAGAGACACTCCAGGGAAATCTAGGTGGGAAGCGAAGTGTTGATGAGTCAGCCCGTGGCACACTTTCTCTGCATTGATACTGAATCAAAGTTTCAGTTAATGACAAGAACTGCTTTGTTGCCGAAGCACTTGGCTTGGGAGTGACAATAAGATTGAGGGTATAGCTATTAATAGAGTACACTTCCTTCTTTTTTTCTGGTGAGGTTTGTTGCAAAAGTCCAAATGTTGCTTGTAGAAACCTAGATAAGTCATTATGTGGATAATTATTCTTTAGTGAAACTCCATCGGTGGTTTTAGTTAAATCAAAAATAGTGCTGCCCGTCCTGCTCTAACCTATTTGACTGGGCTGTTTATGTATTAAGTTGTGCCAAGCCTACAAAGGCTTCCCTACAAAGGCTGTGTTTTGCTGGTTCTTCAGGTGATTCATCTACTATATACACATAAAAATTATAGTTCAGAAGGTTGTTGTAAGAATTAATTAATGTTTGTTGTGCCCCTTATGATCCTCAGATGAAAGGCACGAGGGAAATGTAGTGTACCCACATAAAGTAATAACATCAGTACACATTGTGAAGAATGTTGGGATCTTTCTGAATGAAAGGTGGAGTACGAACTTCAAGTTATTTTATTTTTAAATTAGTTTTTAAAATTTTTTTAAATTTGTATTAGTGTTTGCAGAAGAATCAAACAGTATTTGGAGGAATATAATGAAATTCAAGAGATTTTCAGGTGAACACATAATTTTCAGGAGAAGGTAGTAGTCAATAATTCTGTTGTAGACTAAGAAAATAAAGTGTTTTTGCTTTTGGATATGTATATATCCAAAAGAAAAAAGAAAGAAACAAAACAAAACAAAACAAAAAAGAAGAAAAAGAAGAAAGATAAAAGGCACGTGCTTAAGGTTCAAAGAAGGCAGCCTGAAAACAATAATGAAGATCCTTGATTCCTGAAATTCTTTTCCCACTGAGATAAACGTCTATAAACTGGGCAAAAAGAGTTTATCAGAAATATTTGATCTTATGTTACTCCTCATAGTTTCACGTGTGGTTGGGGGAAGAGAGTTCAAAGAAAGTAAAGGGAATGTAGGAAGAAAAACTGGTTGAACATAAGTATCAGTGGACTCAGGAGAAACCTGACAGTTACTTTGAACCCATCCTTCTATTGCATTCCTTCTGAAAATGAGGGCCTAATAATACCTCCTTCTAAGCCTCAGTTCCTCCTGTCTATTCCCACCTGCCTCACAGTGGCTCCCTCAGCATCTCAGATGTGGATTACCACAGTAGGCACATGGCTGGCCTCCCTGAACACTCACCCTGCAGACCAAATTCATCACACCCAAACACTGTCACTGCATTTGAAGGCCTGAGATCACCAACTGCCCCCACATCCTAGCCTGCAGTA
>PITA01022231.1:0-24029 GCA_004023965.1 Spilogale gracilis | reverse complement strand
TTTCTGTGACTAAGTGAGACAGACACCTGCAGTTGTGGTTGCTGAACTCTAAAGTGTCCTGTGATGGTAATGGATTCCCCCTCCGATGATGACCAGAGGCTGACGCCTCCCTTTCTCATGCCCCCCGCCCCAAGCATCACCATTTCCTGAC
The DNA here is from genome assembly GCA_004023965.1 of Spilogale gracilis. Lineage (NCBI taxonomy): Eukaryota > Metazoa > Chordata > Mammalia > Carnivora > Mephitidae > Spilogale > Spilogale gracilis. Next base: position 23,878 of record PITA01022231.1, on the reverse strand, counting down.
AGCTCAACCCCCCCAAGTAGATTCTGAATCCATGCACTTCTCTGCTCTCGACCGCGCCCCATCTTTATCCGGGACGGGTGAGCAGTGTGGTTTGTGCTGACCACCGGCTTTCCTTCTACAGGTCTAGAACCTGGGCTAGACGGAGGGTGCCCCCAACAAAAGCCCTGGGTGCTGAGTCTCCACTGAGCTTCCCTGGTAGACGACACTCCCCATGCGTCGAGTGCCCCCGCCCCTGCTCAGAGCCATAGTGCTGCTTGCCACCTCTGCCCCCCGGGACCCGTGCTCCCCAACATTCAGGCTGGCTGGCTGCTTCTCATCTGTAAGATTTATCCATCGGAGTACCCTGACCACCTTGTAGAAAGCAGTCTTTCACGGTCGTCACCTTCTGTCTTGTCATCCTGTGTGTGCCTTTCTTTCATGATTTCAATGTAGCTCATTTATTCATTTGTTGATTATCTCTTGCTGTCTCCCCAGGCAGAATGGAAGTCCCAGGTCGCCAGGGACCTTGTCTACCCTCTTCAGTATTTTATGCCCAGCAGCGAGCACAGGGCCCAGCATAGCCAGTACTTAATAAATATTTATGCATGAGTAAATAAGAGAAAGTAAGTGGGATGTGCTGGAGATGGTCTGCGGTTGTTTACGTGCTTCCTGTTTCTAGAAGTCTGGGTCAGCTCCTATGTACACACACCTTCCTCATTCACCATCTGCCTCTCAGGCGCCAAGTGCTCACACCATGTCTGAGTCAGGGCAGTTAGCTGACAACAACAGAACTCGCACCAGTAAATTTAAGCAGAAAAGGAATTTACGAAGACTAGTGGGTGATTAGGAGGTTTCCCAGAGGGGCCAGATAATCAAACGTAAGGGGCACATAGCTAAGAACTTCGTCCTGAAATCATGCCAGGGAGCTTATTCACAGGAAGACACCTCTGGCACCCCTGGGCACAGACAATGGGGATCCCACTGCTCAGAGCACTGATGCGTAGCCCCTCTCACTCGTTGGCCATCCCCAGAACCCATTTCATGAGGTTCCCACTTCTCCGCGTGACAAGACTCCTGTTTGAAGTTTATGTATGGGGGTGCAATGAGGAACCTGGCCCAAGTCACCTGCCCCAGCCCTAGCTGCAAGGGAAGCTGGCGAGCTGTGGCACTGGATGGTTGATGAGCTGTCAAGTTTGCCCAGTTTGCCGGGTGCAGGAAAGGAGATGAGTTTCTGTGCAGATAAACCGAGTGCAAATGCTCCCTCCGCTCCAGGCAGCTCGCCGGCAGAAGAGCTGCTTTTCCCTTAAGCCACTGGCTCTTCCCACACCAGAAGACAGCACTAAATCATCCTCCCTCAGGGGTGACACGCTGCGCAGGAACCACTGCCCCAGCGGCCTCTCTCTCTTTAGTCACTTTCCTTCAAGGCAAGGAAGAGACTGTTGAACTGCTGTTGAAGGAACTCGAGTCATTACTGATTCTTCCTCAGCAAAGCCAACCTCAGGATCAGTGCGGTGCTTCCTGGTAGATGTTTATATGCTAAACGTTGGATGTCAACCCAGCCTGCGAGAGGATGAAGCCAACCCACCCAGGATTTACACGTATGACATGGGGAAAAGAGGCGGAGAGAAGGCTGCCCCACTGTCTACGCTAGTCTCTCCGTTCCTTCTCTATTATTCCTTCTCTCTTGCCTTAACAAATACGTATTGGCTGTCTGCCGTAGGCCTGGCGGTGTGCTAGAAGCAGGACAGAGGCTGCTGACAAAAACAGATTCGGCTCGGTCCCTGCCATCCCGGAAGGTCCATCTGGGGTGGAGGGTGAGAGGGCAGACACCAACCAACAGTCGTTCAGACAAATGTAACCCCAGACTGAGCCAAGCCCATCCTTCCAAAGTCAGCCCAGTCGTGTCACTCACCTGCCTGGAAGTCTCTGGCTTCGTCCCGACACCCAGAGTGAAGTCTGTACCCTACCAGCCCCACGGGACGTGATGGTCGCTGCCTCTCCGATGGCCTCCTGACATTCTTCCCAGACATACTGGGCCCAGACACGCGAGCCTTTCCTCTGTTTCTTCTCCTTTCTTTAGACCACTGTTATATTGAGTCTCTGCTACTCACAATCAAGCCAACCCCAACAGACACAGCACATGGGGGAGCTTTTGTCTTTATTTTTAGGTCAAGATGAAGCCATAGAAGCCTTTAGAAAGCAGGGTGACATGGGCTTGCTGCGTCCAGTGATCAGTGCAATTGTCTTGAGGAGACGAGGAGAGTATTGGGTGAGGTGTGGGTGGGTTCCCTTCTGTCCTCCCACCGTGTAGAGGACACTGAGACAACAGCAGGGGACAGATGAGGTCAAGACAGGGTTTCGGCAAGCTTTGAGATAGGTGATGTTTCTGAACCCCGACTTCGCTATCTGCTCCCCCAAGCAAAGCCTTCTTGGAAATGAACAGAAGAGGGGCGCCTGGATGACTCAGTCAGTTAAGCGTCTGTCTTTGGCTCAGGTCAGATCGCCGGGTCCTAGGATGGAGCCTTGCGTCAGGCCCCATGCTCAGCAGGGAGCCTGCTTCTCCCTCTGCCTGCCCCTCCCCCTGCTTGTGCATGCTCCTGTTCTCTCTCTCTCTCTCTCTGACAAATAAGGAAAATCTTTTTTAAAAAATGAAAGAAATGAACAGAAGAGGAGGTAGAAGCTATGGCGTCTGCAATCATGGTAACAGACGGACCTGGCGAGAGGAGTGCCCTGAGACCCTCAGGCAGCTGGATTTGCCGCTCTGTGTGTGTTGCGGGTGGCTGGGACGGGGAGCGATCAGCGCCGGGCAAGGGCGCCATCAGATACTGGGTCGGGCGGCCTCACTAAGGACACAACGTGTGAGCACGAAGTGGCGAAACACAGAGCCAGGGGACGATGATCCTACTGATAATAAATGACCCCGAGGGCGCCTGGAACCCATTGAATCCCCACCACAGGCCCATGTAGGAAGGGCAATTGCTGGCCATTTTCCAGGGGAGGAAACCAAGGTACAAGGAGGTGAAGGCCCAGCCCAGCGTCACCCCTGCGCTCAGGAGAAGAGCTGAGAGAGGGGGTTCAGGCTGCATGCAGAGCAGAGTCGGGGGGACCATGACCAACAGTAATCACGCCCCATGTACCCAGCACCCACCCCGTGCCGGGGCCCCATCTAAACTCCACGGGGACCAACACACCTAATCCTCACATCGACGCTCTGAGGGAAGGGCTGACTCTCACCGTGAGACAGAGGAGGAAACTGAGGCACAGAGGGTGTAAGCAACTTTCCAGAGGTTGTTCCTGGATTCAAGCCCAGGCTCTGTGACCCCAGACACACCGATCCCCACCAGGGCACAGCCACGCCCATGCACACACGCAAGCACACACACATGTGCACGTGCACACACACACCAGAGTCAGCGGCGGACAACATTTACCAGAAGAGTGTGAACCCCCCACATGGAGCTCATGAGCAGTATCTGAGGGGCTGTTTTCCACAGACTGGGTGCGCCGGAGTCCATGAGCACATAAGAAGGGGCTGGCGAGCACGGAATCCTGATTTCTGTGACTCCAACACGCATCTGCTTTCCTCCACCACGCAGGGCTTGTCACACACAGTGCGTGCAGTTAAACCCAGGGTCCCTCTCTCACTAGCTGTGGCACAAGTAGCAGCAAGACTTTCACTATCCTGGGCCTCAGTCCCCCCCACCCCCAGACATGGGTAACACCACTGCCTCTCTCCAAGGGCCATGGTCAAGATTAGATGAACCCCTGTGCATGCTTAGATAGTGCCCAGCACACCATAAGTACGCAATAAATGTTGGCTGATGTACTTCAGCCCGTACCTAGTGGTCCCCTCTCGGGCTCCCCAGCGCCAAACAGCCCCTTCGAGCCTCAGGGAATGAGAACCTCCGCGTGGTGTCATTGTTTCAAAGCCTCCTTATGTCAAGTGCCCAGTGAACTGTCCCATGCCAGCCGGAGACTCACCCAGCCTTTGTCTCGCTGTGCTGGGCCAATAGGATCCAACGTCACGGGTCATATTTTCTTCTTTTCTCCGCCTCTTTCTTTTCTCTGTGGATCAACAAAAAGGATGGCAGCTGTGCTTGGGTTTTGTGTTTTAATAATTGTTATGATGCACAGGAAATCAGGTGGCTTAGGGACCTGGTGTCAGAGGGGAGCTGTCACTGTGTGGACAGAGCAGGTAGAAGAGGGAGAGTCAAGGGCAGGAAAGACGAGGACCCTCAGGGAGGGCAGGAGAATAGCTTGATAGGCGTCAACAGACCAAATTAAATTAAATGTCATGAGTGTTTCCTCTATGGCAGAAGTCCCCAGTAAGAGAGGGGCACTGCCCTCCCACGGAGAATGGACACATCTCTTCAGCAAGGCGGTGGGCACTGACCCAACCTCATCCACCTCGACTCTCTGCTCCGCCCCCTGTGGCCACATTGGCCCAGCTGTTCCCCAAAACACACCCCATCTTGGTCCCACCTCCCAGCCTACATTACTTGCCCTTTCATCTTCATTCACTGCCTCCTCCTCCTCCACACTCAGGCCTCGGCTCTATAGGCAATAAGAGAGGTTTTCTCCTGGACCCTGTAGCTGCGGGGGGCCCCCTGCTCCCCACTTTCACCCCTCGACTGACCACCCTGTTGGGTCTCCTTCATAGCCCTGCCACCATCTGGAAAGGTCTATTCACTCAGCTGTTCACTTGCATTTGGGATGAACTTTCAGTGTGAGCCTCATAAGCACCGGGATCTCATCTTCCTGTTTGCCTCTCTCTCCCAGACACCCCAGCCGTGCCAGGTACACAGCGTAAGTGCCAAGAAATAGTTGTGAATAAATGAATAAATGAATGAATGACCTGGCCACTATCTAATGAGCTTTGCTACTCTAACCTTACCGAGTAAATTAGGCACAAATCCACAATGTGTGCTCAGTGATCATCTAATGATGATGCCTTGAACACACACCAGAACTGTCACTCTGGCTTCTCTTTGCATGCCTGCTGCCTGCCTGGTTAGACAGAGCTCCAGGAAGACAGGGGACGTGCTTTGTGCATCTCTGCATCTTCCAGCATGCCCTGCACTTGGACAGTTCTCAAAAGACAACCCAGGATTAGACTGGATTGGGACAGGAGAAGTGGAGTCGTCGTTTAGAAAATTTGGCCACATTCTTTGGTCAGCAGCAGCCCTTTGGTCTCTGTTCCTTTGCATAGACTGTTCCCTCCCCCCTGAATGACTTTCCCTCAGTTCCACTTCTCAGAGTGAACTCCTATTCATCATTCTGCATCTGTCACCTCTTCTGTGAAGCCTTCTCTGATTTCTCCCTGGTTGTTCTGCTACCATCCTCAGTCCTAAGTTTGGCCCCCGGTCTCTGAGGTAGCCCATGCCTCACATTGCTGCCATTGTGACAGTCCCTTCTGCCTCACTACTTCTCTGCCCAGTACACTAGGAGTCCTCCAAAGTTAATTTTGATCATGTATTCACTTTTCAGATCACCTACGCCTGGCTCAGTCTCTGCCAAATGGTAAGCCCTTCCTCCACAAAAAAAACTGTTTTGAACAAACAATCAGGGTAAGTATAAGATGAGGTATGGGGCATCTAAGAACTGGACAGAATTACCAGTAATGTGTTCGGTGCCCGTTTTCCTCTGTGGGAATGGCAGCTCCATGAGGCAGGGATTCTGTTTTCTTCCCCAACACAGCCTCCTGGCAAAGATAAAAGCTGTCACCCAGAGGCTCAAAAAGCGTGTGTCAGTTGCAAGAATATAATGAGGTCACTGAGAAAAGAGGGACTGATTGTCACGGGCACCCTGAAAGGCTCAATAAAGATGTGAATCTAAACGGGAGCTTTAAGGAATGATAGAAGCACATTAATTCAGCAAATACTGATTGAGGACCTAAGATGCACCAAGGTTGGCCCTAGGCACCGGACAAAGCAAAGTCCCTGCTCTCTGGGACCTCATCTTTTAGTAGGAAAAATGACAATGACCAATAAAAAAAAAAAAAAGAAGGGCAGGGCATCTGGGTGATACAGTCAGTTGAGTATCTGACTCTTGGTTTCTGCTTTGGTCCTGATCTCAAGGTCGTGAGATTGAGCCCCGCATCAGGCTCCACACTCAGCGAGGAGTCTGCTTAAGATTCTCCCCCTCTCCCTCTGCCCCTCCGCACACCGTCATGATCTCTCTCACATTCTCTCTCCTTCAAATAAATAAATTAAATCTTAAAAAAAAAATAGAAATGCAGTATAATGTCCAGAAGTGTTATAGAGGAAATAAGATGTAAAAGAAGGTGGAGGGGTGAAGACATTATTTTAGATGGGTGGCCAGGGATGGTGTCACAGAGGAGAAGAATTGACCTGAATGAAGGGGGCAGGGGCTCACATGGGGTGAATGGGGCAGAATGAACAGAGGTGAACCACACAATGTGTGGGAACAGATGCGCTAGATGTGCATTCTAGTACATGCAAATTATACTTCAGTGAATTTTGTAGTATTTGAGTGTTTGATAGCAATTAATATTATGGTATCATAAGATTTCTCAGAAAAGCACTTTAAGTGGGCTCTCTATATTAGTAACATATCCCATCTTGATAGAGGTATAAGGATTTTAAGAAGGAGATCTCATCCTCCCCACCCTGACCTCCTGATCTCTTAGCATGACCCTAATTTGTCAGGATGATCACTTTAAATAGCAGGGCACAAAAATGTCCAAGCCCCTTCCATGTTCTGCTGCAAGCCTTTGGTGATGATTTCCGTCCCTTGCTCTTAAAAGGACCAGGGTTATGAAAATGAGCCCTGACCCCAGGGATCAAAGCATGCTCCTTTCCATTCCACACAGCCTGACCAGAACACCCTGGAAATGGTTACCCCTCCCTGTCCCCTGTCATCCAGATGGAAGGAACTGGGATTACAAAGGAACCCGCAGAATCTCACCACTACGACCGTGCCCTTTTCTGTTTATAAGCTTATTTCATCCAGCCCTGGTGGGTTCGGTTTTGTTGGAGGTTTAACAGGATTTCAGACTTGAGGGGTGGTCTCTGCGGATTTTCTCCTCTGTTTTCCTTTTGATGCTTAAAAATACCCCACGACACCAAAGAAACAACCGTGGCTGAAAAGATTAGAATTACACAGGATGTAATTCCCTTTCACATAAGTGCCAGAGGGTGGTGGGTCATCTTGAGTTGTGATCTTCCTCAGATAGGAGCCAAAAAGCTGAGGACGTTGGTTAAATCAAAATGGCTATGAACAAAGCGTGATCTCAAGGACCTCACCCTGAGGCTGAGGCTTCAAACCCTAAAAGCAGAAGCTGTAGAGCATTCAATCAACTATCATGCCATGTGAGCACAGCGAAGCAATCAGAGAATACAAGTTATATCTGGTTAGGTCTGGCGTGTGTGTGTGTGTGTGTGTGTGTGTGTAGTATATATACTAGTATATATATACAGTGTATAGTATATACTATTATGGGGGGTTTGAAAGGTTGGAGGATTGATTTGGGGTTGCACAAGGATGGGGATTATTAAAGAATAATTTTTTTAAAAAGGTAAAATCGTGACTGTCATACAAACATTTAAAAACTGTGTCAAATATTATATTTAACTCAGAAATGAATGAAGGAACGAGAAAAGTTTTAAAACCAAGTCAAAGAAAAATCCAAAGCGCAAACACATTTACAGGCCATTGGGAATGTTGAAATGAATTTCATTAGTACATATAAAACTGGCTTCTTCCATAATGGGGGAAGAGAGTCAGTTAAACCATCCCAGGACATAACATGGTTTTCTATAGACAGGAATTATTTGCATTTCTATCAGTTTGCTACAAATTAACTTCTGTGGTTCCAGGATTGTAAGACAGCCTAGTCAAAGACAAGGAAATAGGAAGATCACCTAGGTCGACAAGCTAGTCTGCACCCACTAAATTTCAAAATCTTCCCCAGGATTTCCTTATACAGACTACTAGCACTTTGTGGACAAGAGCCCAGGGATGTTACAACTCCTGCCATAGATAAGACAGCCCCCTGGGTCCCCTGTAGCTTTTAAATGTCTTTCTGGATCTTCTCATAAGAACCCTGTTTATAATTAACAGCCTCAATCTGGGAACACAAAGGACTTGCACCTGTTGATACACATTGAATAGGTTTTACTACATTGTCCACCCTACATCTGTTCTTTCATTTCGAATATTTCTTGTGCAGGCTGACTTCTGATTGTCTTGCTGCCTTTGGGCGGGGGGCAGGGAGAACATAAGGGGTGCGGAAGAGGGGCTGAGGGAGAAAGAGAGAGAATCCACGTCCAGCACAGAGCCCAACTCAGGGCTGGACCCTGAGATCATGACCTGAGCTAAAATCAAGAGTTGGGGGCGCCTGGGTGGCTCAGTGGGTTAAAGCCTCTGCCTTTGGCTCAGGTCATGATCTCAGGGTCCTGGGATCGAGGCCTTCCTCAGGCTTTCTGCTTAGCAGGGAGCCTGCTTCCTCCTCTCTCTGCCTGCCTCTCTGCCTACTTGTGATCTCTCTGTGTGTCAAATAAATAAATAAAACCTTTAAAAAAATTTAAATCAAGAGTTGGACACCTAACATCTCATGGATTCTTTTTTTTTTTTTTTTTAAGATTTTATTTCTTTGACAGAGAGAAACACAGCCAGAGAGGGAACACAAGCAGGGGGAGTGAGAGAGGGAGAAGCAGGCTTCCCGCCGAGCAGGGAACCTGATATGGGACTCGATCCTGGGTCTGCGTGATCATGACCTGAGCCGAAGGCAGTCGCTTAACCAACAGAGCCACCCAGGCACCCCTCACGGATTCTTTAAATCTTGGAGTATCGTTGCTCCTGAGTGCATGTTTATTATCTTTTAATTTTGTATAGTTCTACTGTTCTATTATTCTTATTATAAGCAATATTCTACAAGTTAGGTTTCTTTCATTTCTCCTTGATATTATTGCTGGGAAAATATTCTAATTTTCTAATTATGTGTCATATTATTCATGAATTTCATTTCAGAATTGTAGAGCAGCATTATATAGTATTTGTATAAAGGCAGGTGCTGAATTAGTTTGGAGGCTTGAGAACCACTGTTTCCATGGAATACTGCCATCGTATTTTTCTCTTTCTCCAATTACAGTCTTCCAATTCTTTGGGGGGAACAAATTTTTCACCATCAGATACAGGCTGGGACACCTGCTGAACAAGGCGCCTGGTCCCCCCAGGGGTGGCCTCTGACCCAAGCCCAGGCAATCTCTTCTCGCTCTCAGAAGCTGTGTCTTAACACCTCTTAAGCAGGGTGACCAAACATCAAAAACACATGAAACATGTCTATTCTGACAACCAGAGTAGGTCCCTGCTGTTTGAAGTTCTGACCCTAAAACAAACAAACAGCAAAAACCAAAAAAGTCAGCTGATAACCATACAAAAAACTATAAAAGATTATCCATGTCTTGGGCCCCTGGGTGGCTTCGTCATTTAAGTGGCTGCCTTCTGCTCGGGTCATGATCCCGGAGTCCTGGGATCGAGCCCTGCATCGGGCTCCCTGCTCTGCGGGGAGTCTGCTTCTCCCTCTGTCCCTCCTCCGCACCCTCTCACCCCCCCACCGCCCGACACCGCTCGTGCTAGCTCTTATGCTCACTCGCTCTCTCCCCTCCCTCATAAAAATAAATACATAAAAAAATCTTTTAGAAAAAGAGATTGCCCAAGTCTTACTGGAGTATCTACCTAAAATATTCATAACATAGCCCTTGAAAACCAGATGGAAGGAAATTAATTGGGAACAAAGAAAACTTTCATTCACTCTTCCCCCAAGAAGCACCTCGTGGGTTCCTGACACGGGGCGTGTGTGACACTTTGCAGTGGGGATCCCATCCCCCATGGGGTGTGAGCACCACGGGGGTGGGGGTGGATCCAGACAATGGGCCCGTGAACAACCACAGACAGGCCTTAGAATATCTATGGAAAGAGCTCTGCAAATAGAATTTCTGTAAAACAAATCACATTCCAAGTTCTGCTTCTTTGAACATGATAAATACCTATGTAATATGAGTGGCAAACCTCTAATGTGTGTGTGTGTGTGTGTGTGTGTGTGTGTGTGTGTGTGTGTCTTATTTTTTAAGTTCTGGATTCACTGTCCAGAGCTTTCCAGAAGCAAGGAGTCCTGGTTCAACAAAGGTTGCTTTCATTTGCATTTTTTATTCCTTCAGAGACAGCACCGCCAATCAGCATGAGAAACTATTTTCTCAGAGAAGCCTTCATTTATGTAAAACAGCATTTCCTTTACTCACCTTTTCTAGGGCTGGTGGTGGCATCCCTCAGGGGGACACGTGACCTGGGGGCTTCACCTTCAAGGCCATTCTCTTAGGAGATATCGCCATCTTGTTTCCCCCGGGGAAAGAGTCACCTCTGCTGAGCCATGCTCAGGCCAGAGCCACCGGGTCCTGGCCACTTAGATGATTATTTTCCTTGGCTTTGGACTGAGTTGTATAATTCTAAATATTTGATCTCTCTTAAATATCCAAGCTGAACTTGAATGAGTGGGGATTCCAGTTATTTACCTGAAGTGTAACTGAGGGTCCATGGGCAGAGAGAAGAAACAGACCCTTTAAGTTGTATTAAATTAAATAGTACATGATTTTTCCAGTTATGGAGAGTACAGAGCTAGGCTGAGAGTTTAGCCTCTGTTTTTGGCCTCTGCCTCCTGACCTTCAGTCCACATTCAGAATCAACCATTTTTGGTGGTTTCTGAACCTAGATATTTCCGAAAGCAACACAGCTAACTAATAATAACCTTTGCCTATGCCATGGTATGCCTCAGAAGTGAGTCCCTTTTTACTGCTGAGTAGTATTCCACTGCATGGATAGTAAGTTACATGTTTATTAATTTATTAATTGTCCTGTTGATGGATGCTTGGGTTGTGTGCGGTCTAGGGCCATTGTGGCTAGAGCTGCAGTGAACACTCTCGTTCCTATCCTCCTGCACATATGTTTTCATGCCTCTTGTTCACACACCCGGGGGAGAGTTACTGAGTCAGGGAACAGATGTACATTTTAATTTTCTCAAACTGCCAAAGAGTTTTTCAAACTCTTCAAAGTGGTGGTACCATTTTGTAGCCTCCACCACCAACGTAGGGGAGATGTCTTTGTTCCACACCTACTTGCAACAGCTTGAGACATTGGTTGCCGACATGGTGCCATAACGTAGGACAACTCAGGGCTCAGTTTCCCCAGCAGGACACCTGTTACCTCCTACCACAGAGGAGGGACGGGGTCACAAGGGAAGCTGCACAAAATTGAAACTCGGCTCTGTCGCTCACCAGTTTTGGGACATGGATGAGTCATTGTTTTTCTCCATGTCTCTGTTTCTACATCTGTGAAATTATTTTTGAGTATGGAGAACAAGGGGTATTTAGAGATGTTCTCCCTGGTTTGTCCTAATATTTGGCCTTTGATCTTGTTTCTGACACAGAGCTCCTAAACCCCTTGGAATTTCCTGGGTGATAGATGTGCTTTCTGTTCAAATGAGGTGACTCTTGGTGGCCTCTGGGATGGCAGCTGGTCACCAAAAGGACCAAGCCCAGATTAGAAGTCTGGAACCTTCAGCCTGGGCTAGTAATGGATCACATGATGAAGCCACCATGAAAATCCCTAAACAAGGGGGTTCGGAGAGCATCAGTGCTGGTGAACCCATCCACATGCTATGGGGTGGTGTACCCCAACTCCACGGTGACAGAAGGGTCCACACTTAGGACCTTTCCAGACCACTCCTTATGTGTCTCTTCACCTCACTGTTCATCTGTATCCTTTACTGTATCTTTTATAATAAACCAATAAACAAAAGGATCTATTTCCCCAAGTTCTGTGAGCCAGTCTAGCAAGTTATCAAATTCAAGGAGGAGGTCGTGGGAACCCCAAATTATAGCCTATCAGCCAGAAGCACAGGTGACAGCCTGAGACTTGTGATTGGCACCTGAAGTGGGAGTGGTCTTGTGAGACTGAGCCCTTACCCCGTGGGGTCTGACGCTAACTCCAGGGAGAGTGTCAGACCTGAACTGAATGATAGCACATGGAGCAGGTGTTGCAGAATTGGGTGTGGAGAGACGTCCACACATCTGGTCACAGAAGTGTTTGGTGTGAGTGGGGAGTGAGAAGAAAACAGAGTTTTCTTTCAGTGAGGGGAGCGGAGAGGGGATGATGGGTTTTTCCTAGAGAGCAGTGGGGATCGTTGACTGCCCACTGCGTCTGCGAACGATCCTCCCCCCACCCCAGCAAAAAAAGCTCCTTGGGGGCGCCTGGGTGGCTCAGTTGGTTAGGCAACTGCCTTGGGCTCAGGTCATCATCCCGGAGACCAGGGATCGAGTCCCACATCGGGCTCTCTGCTCTGCGGGAGGCCTGCTTCTCCCTCTCTCACTCTGCCTGCTTGCGTTCCCTCTCTGGCTATGTTTCTCTCTGTCAAATAAATAAAATCTTAAAAAAAAAAAAAAAAAAAGCTCCTTGGCTTCTCAGGAGACTCCTCCTTCCCTCACATCCCATGGGACTCGGAGGGACTGACCCCCACCCCACCCCAATGAGAGCACTGGTCTGCGGACAACCCCAGCCATTTCTTTTGGCAGTGAGTTGGTCAAGAGCACACATACGATGTAGTTGGGACCAAGGAGATTCCGAAAGGAGAAAGGGTTTGCTGGACTTTTCTAGAAAACTTTCTACTTCCTCCTCTGAGAAAACTTCCAAAGCTTTCTTCGTCTTATTCTTTCTTCTGAGCCCAGTGACCTTCAATACTCAGGAGGAGCTCCAGCCTAAGGCCTCAAAGACCACTGCTGAGATGCAAAGGACCCAGTCCTTGGAGACCACTTTGGATTGCTGACTTGCCTGTTGAGTGATGGGAACCAACGTACTTTGTAACTGTTGAAGCCAATGTCAGCACGAGTTTGTTATAGTGTGTGGGGGAGAGTTGTGAACGGGTCCCCAACACTATCTCAAATTTTCCATGAGACTATTCAAAGTTCAAACCATATCTGAGAGGTGTCGAACACCTGCCAACATCAAGGAGGCCATAAAAGGACGAAGACTGCATTTGGAAGGGAAGTGATTTGTTACTGATTGATACTGGATTGTGTTTCGAAAATATAATGCTCCCTAAAGTTAATCAATAAAACTGTCCAAAGCGCTTCCAAAGCTGCCAAAATGACTCAGATTTTCTCTTAAAACAACTGTTTTCACTGGTTATTGGGGTAACTGAATTCTGGGGCCTATTAGCAGAGTTCTAGAAAAATCCCTGCATCTGGCACCAGGCCCCGTTCTGCCCACCTAAAGACCACAAGGTGAGAGTGTGACCAGGTATAATCCCACATGTGCTCAGTCACTGTGTAAAACCACCTGGATGAACCCAAGATGGGAAGAAAATCAGGAAAAAAAACCCTCCTCCCATGCACTGTTTCCCGAGGCATCTCTCTTCTATTCCACTTCCCCTTCAGCTCTCCAGACCGTGAGTGGTGTGACGGCGACGTCACCATCAATCCCTCCAGACCTAAAACTCAGACCCAGAATTCCTTGTTGCCCCAGGAGATATTTTAAGGTTTAACATTTTTAACCATATCCCTATTTTATATACATTTTCCCAACAATCTCCCGCAAATGTAATCCATATGGATGGAGTTTTTCCTAAAAGAGAAAACAGGATTTCTGTGACAATGTTAGTCTCAAGACACATCCCTCCTTCCCCCCAGCACTCCACTCATGGGCTAGCCTCACTCCCACGGAAGGAGAGGTTACATTCAATACAAATGCAAAGCGCTCCAGACACCCGGGATTATCCGCGCTTTGCATGAATAGCGACAGCAGCTTGCGAGTGGGCGGGACTTGGCTGGGAGGACCCCGTCACAAATCCTCCACCACACCGCCATGCTCCCCCAGAGCGCCTGTGAAATCCGCCTCAGTCCCTAATTTCACACTCAGGGGGACAGAGCTGTGATGAGCCCAGAGCGAGGCGTTCTCATTTTCCTAGCAGTTTCCTGAACCCACAGACTACCCTTTTATGGCATTTTCTCCACCTTTAAAAAAATTAAAACGTTCAGTTCTCTTAAGGTTAAATCTCAGGTTTGTTTTTGCTCAATCATCTCTTTACTGCCTTGACTTTGCAAAGAACAGAGATCTTATTTTGTCTTCAGATCTTTCATGAGGTTTTCCCTGGCTCTGTTGCATTTTTTAAAAAGGAAAATGGATCGTTTGCCTATTCCACATTTATGGTTTGCTCTCCTGCAGCTTTTCTAAATGATGTAGGTACTTGGATGCTTCTGTGACGAGTCCGGAATACATTTGAAATGCACTGTTAAAATATGCTTTTTGTCTCCCTTCAGATCACGAGTTTTCTTCTCTGGGTTTCTGCAGAATTGAGGATTCCTCGTTCCATCCCCCCCCCCCATTGGGACAGAGGAAGTGAAGATCCTGACTTGACTGCAAGAATTGTGGTGGCTAGATTTAGGAACCCTAACTGGTTTGCCATTGAGATTAGGGTTTCATTGTTTTGATTGCTCCTGTTATCAGCTAACTCGCCTTGGGCCTTTCTACCAATGAATGACTCCAACATCATATCGATTGGGATCATAAAATATTGTGAAAATCTGGTTCAGCTGTTTCATTAAAAAAAAAATCATCATTTGATTCTGATATAAATTGGCTGGTTAGGGCTTTGATTTACGTAATAAGCCGTGGGTCTCATCGTAATACTTAAAAATAGGATTGGTTGAGAAGTCAGCCAGGAAGTTAGAGGCATGCATCCCAAATTTTACCTTCTAATAAAACAACAGATCTTATCATTACTTTAAAATTTGGTATTTCATTTATTGCAGATTGTTTTCTCATTAGTTTTGATTTTTAAAATATTCATTACTGAGATTTGGGAGCACCCCCCAAATTTTTGTGCCCAAGGCAAGTGCCTAGCGTGTCTCAACTTAGCGCTAGTCCTGAGTTTACTTCAACATCAAGGAAGTGTTGAACCTGGGGGTCCCCAGCCAAGGACAGGAGCCTGGGGACCCTCAACCTTTCCCTCATCAGAGATCAGAGGTGGTGTGAATTTGGGTCTTCCCTGGAGGAAAGGAAAACTTAAAAAGTTTGAAGTGGGTCCCAGACTCTTGGCTCTCCTCCATCTTCCCAAAGCGCAGGAATGAGCTCCTGCCTCAACGTCCTGGCTGTCGCTTTTCCTTCTCACTTTAGTGTTCTCTGCACCAGAAATGAGGCCAGCATCACACCTCCAGCACCGTCTCAAGTGAGAACGATGGAGTGCTGGAACATTCCTTAAAGGACGGTGTCTCAGATGAAACTCCAAAGCTCCAGGAACCCCCACATCATTGTTGTGCACACATCAGGATCCGCGTGGGGAGAAGGGCCAGGATTTCCAAGCAAGAGTTACAATGTTGCCCTGACCAGGACAGCGCTCCCCAACCCTGTACTGAGAGGGACATAAAAGTCAGCTTTGTAACTCACAGTGTTCTCGAGTGTCTGCTCTAGCTACGGAAATTAACAACCAAGAGTCTTGGATGTTTGGCCTCAAAAATGCCAACTATTTAGAAATTGGAAATTCCTACTTGAATCAGTGATGTTTGTCCCTGGGTTTTCGGTGCAGATGATTGAACCCCGCCCCCCGTGCGTGTTTGGGACTGGTTATTGTAGCAGCAAAATGTTTTTTTAATCACTCCACAGACATTACCCTGTTTTCACAGTAACTGCAGGGAGCGAACACACCCTGGCACCTTACAGGTCTTGCACGCATCACCACGGGCCTCCTAGGCCAGGCTGGAATACAGGTCCTCTGAGTTAGGTAGTGATTCTTAATGGAGGGAAATTTACATACACATCCCCAGAGCTATTTGGCAACCTCTGGAGGCATTTGGGGTTATCACTGGGGGGTGGGGAGCGGGTAGGGGAGAATGTGCAGTACGCTATCTCTGGTGAGTGGAGGCCAAGGACGTTGTTAAATATCCTACAATGTATAGGACCATCCCTCCACACACAAAGAAAGATCCAACCTGGAACTATAAAAATCATTCTGAGGCTGAGAAAGCCTGCTCAGGGGTAATGGCTTCAGGCATGGCCGGATCCAGGAGTGCTAATAATGTTCACAAGGCTCCATTTCTCTCCAATTCTTGGCTGCTTTCCTCTGCACTGACCTCACACACAAACAGGACCTTTCTGTTCTGTGGCCTGGCTCACAGCCTCACAGAAACAAGTCCTGAGAAAATAGAGAGATTCTTTCCAGTAAATCAAACCACGTCTGGCATTGAGTTCCATTTGCCACCCAGGAACCACTTTGACCTAAGAGAGTGTGGGTGGAGGCAGAGAGAGAGCACTTTCTGACTGTTGAGGCCTGGGGCACGAGGCCAAATCTAGAACTGGAGGCTAATAGATTGAAGAGGCAAGGGATCGTTTTGCCCAAAATAAAATCAGGGCAGAGCTGCCAGAAGGAGGAGGAGGGAACAAAAATCACCACAGGCTCATGTATGAAATAGGTGAGAGCAAGGGTTTGTGGTGTTAGACATTATGGAGAAAGGGAAGGATGAAATGGGAGACGGGGAAAGAATGCAAAAGCGAGTCATTGTGCTTACCAGAAATTATGTACAGCTGAGGATTTACAGGCATTTTTCACTTTTTTATTTGATCTGGAAAAGTATTATAAATATGAGCGACACGTAAATATCTTCCACACATTTCAATGAGTACAAATGAACTTGCGCATGAGAAAATATTTTTGCAAAGTCTAACCCTTGACACAAACAAAAG
Source organism: Spilogale gracilis (assembly GCA_004023965.1). Lineage (NCBI taxonomy): Eukaryota > Metazoa > Chordata > Mammalia > Carnivora > Mephitidae > Spilogale > Spilogale gracilis. The sequence goes on along the minus strand of PITA01022231.1, from coordinate 7,150 downwards.
GGAATGTGGAAATATTGCCCTAAATGCCGGAACTGTAAAACAAGTGTTTCCCTCGGGGTCCTGCTTGGGTAGAAAGATCAAGTTTTATTTATCTGTTTTTGAAGATTAAAGTATTGTGTCTAATTCCTTAACAAAGAGAAAGCAGGCGTATCTTAGAGTAATGATGATCAGCAGCTCCTTTTGATTCAAAGCTCTCCTTGATTCCTCCGTCTGCCTGGGGCTGGGTTGATGACGTTTTAATGCGCCTGCAAGAGCCTTTGATAAACGGAGAATGGGTTGCAGCCGGAAAAGACAACCTGCTGCAGCTGATGGAGATTTAGGGCAGGTTGGGGCTCTTCAGGAGCTGAAATAATGGGAAGGTCCTCCCAGTCTCTGGAGCATATGGCTGGATGCAAAGCCCTCTGTCACCGAATTAATAAGAACACCCCTATTCCTTCTCTTTCTATCCCACTTGATGCTTTGCAAAGTCTTTCCATGTCCCTACCTCCAACCACTCTTACGCTTTATGCCTCCTGTACACTGGTCTCATTCCTGTCCCTCAATTCTCAGGCCCTGTTCCCTCCTCCGCTGGGCCTTTGCCCTTGCGGTTCCCTCCGCCTGGCACACTATTCCCTCAGATCTCCCATGGCAGCCCCTCTTCATCCTTCAGGCCTCAGCCTGCATGGCACCTCCTCGGGCCCTCCCAGATCCGCCAGAATGAGACAGTAGCTCCACCCCTCATTATTATCCCATCCCCCATTCTGTTTCCTATCTTCCCTTTTTCACAATCTGAAATGTTCTTTGTCTTTATTTGTTTAGCTGTCTATTGTCTAGCCTCATGAATTTGTACTTCATGGAAAGAGGTGGATCACATCTATCCTGTTCACTATTGTGTCCTACTATTATGTCCTAGAAACCAGACAGGGTTACATGCAAAGGTATGCGACCAGTATTTGCTGAATGAATGAGCAGACCCGGAAGTAGATTATTATATTGATAGTTTTTCCGTGCGGGATGTGCTGCTTTGCATTTGGTTTGTTCCATTCTTCTTGTGTAATATGGAGCTGACCAGGGAGTGATGGTGCCTAGACTCTATGAAGAACCTTCACCTACTCAGATGGGACAGAAAAATCCATAAACATCTTCTCTACTCCATTATTCTAGACCTTCAGGTGTAAATCACTACGCCTCATACAGTCTTAGGGATCTTGAAATACATTTTTTTAAAGATTTCATTTATTTATTTGACAGAGAGAGAGATCACAAGTAGGCAGAGAGGAAGGCAGAGAGAGAGGAGGAAGCAGGCTCCCCGCTGAGCAGAGAGCCCAATGCGGGCCTCAATCCCAGGACCCTGAGATCATGACCTGAGCCGAAGGCAGAGGCTTTAACCCACTGAGCTACCCAAGGGCCCCTTGAAATACATTTTTTAAACAAACTGTTTATGGAGACAGAGACCCTGGGGGGGAGGGGGAATGTGTGTGCGTGTGTGTGTGTGTGTGTGTGTGTGTGTGTGTGTGAGCACGCACGGACGCATTTGCCTGTGCCCCACCCTGCAGCCAAGCCTGTGAGGTCTAGAGCTAAGATAGCCCTTCTAGCCCTTCACAGCTGCACTGAAGGGAGTCAAGGGGGCCGAGTCTTTACAGCCTTGTAAAGGAGAATGACCCCAGGCAAAGCCGGTCCCTTGGGCCGGGCCCTTTCCTAGGGAGGGACTCCCCAGGCTCTCTCAGCACTAGCTCTCCAGTCCCCAAGGAGTGCACGCCTGGCTCTGAAGGCCAATCAGGGAGCACATTACAGTCTCTGGCCCAGGCCTCCCGCCTCTCTTACCCAAGCAACTGCAAAAGTTCCCCAGCAGGCCTCCATTCTTCCACTCTTACCCCAGACGGGATTTGTCCCCTGGCAGCCTGAGAAAGCTTGTGAAAACCTGAGTCAGATCCTGTCCGTCTGCTGCTCAGAAGCCTCCAGGCTCCCACCCGCTCAGGGTAAAACCCCAGGTTCTTTCCACAGCTCTGAGGGCCTGCCCCCACGGCCTCTGTGACCTTGTGTCCCACGGCCGTCCCCCTCGCCACCCGGCTGAGCTCCACAGGCCTCTCTGGGGTTGCTGGACCATGCCAGGCATTCACCTGCTGCAGGCTTTGTGCTCACTGTTCTCCTTCTTGCTCTGCCCCACTGCCTCAGTTCCTTCGCGTCTGCCCAACAGTGCCCTCTCTGCGAGGTCTTCCCCCACCACCCATTTAAAATCGCCACCCACCCTCTGGAGTCCTCTGAATAAAGCGCACGCGCCCCACCCATATAGGTCCATGTCCTCATCCCCAGAACCTGTGCATTTTTACCTCCCAGGGCAAGAGGGACTTTGCAAATGTGATGAAGTGAAGGAGCTGAAGGTGGGAAGATCCTTCTGATTGTCTGCCTGGGCCCAAGGTAACCACACAGGTCTTCAGAAGGTCCTTACCAGAGGAAGCCAGGGAGCTCAGAGTCCGAAAGTGCAACAGCAAAAGCCGGGATGGAGCAGGGGCACCGTGAGGATGGAGGGAGGAGCCACGGGACAGGGAATGCAAGATCACAAGGGATACTGGAAGCCAAAGGCAAGGAAATGGATTCTCCCCTCTAGCCCCAAGAGGGACCCAGTCTTGCGGACACCTTGACTTTAGCCCAGTGAAACCGAGTAGACTCAGGCCTCCGGAATGTTAAGAGAAGAAAGTCTTCTCTGTTTCAATCTGCTGTGCTGTTTCAGTCAGCCACGTTTGTGATCATTTGTTACAGCAGACCCAAGAAAGGAATCCCCCTCCCACCTCACCCCCACCCTCCCACCCCCATGCACCTGGAGCTCCCTATCTCCGCACTGGCATCTATTACTGTTAAAGATTTGTCTCTCCCCATCATTTGATCCTGTGCCTTCTAGGATCACAGCCCCAGGATTGCTGACGTCCTGTCCATCCCTGTGGTGTGCAGCCGCCAAGCATGGGGCAGAAGCACCAAGAATCTAAATTCATTTGCATTTGGTTTGTTCCGTTCTTCTTGTGTAATATGGATCTGACCAGGGAGTGATGGTCTAGCACTGACCAGCCAAGTGACCTTGAGCAAGTCACTTGGCTCCCCAGTGACCCCATTTCATTACCTAGGCTGGGGTAGTGACAGTAGCCTCCCTCATGGACTTAGGACAGAGTTAAAGGAGTTTGGTATATAAAAGCTTACAAAGTACCAGCATGACATATGTGCCCTAGATACATTTTGATTATTACTATTCATTCACCAAATGTCAACTGAACCCTGTTTGAGGCACATGGTTACAGTTGTGAATGAGACACAGTCTCAAATGTCCTCACAGAGTTGACATTTGACTGGGGTGACGAACATGACAGTTATGGGCAACATCTGTGCTATGAAAAGGATAAAATAGGGTGATGTGATGCACAGTGAAATGGGAATGGAGACCTCGCAAATGAGCTAATCTTGGAAGGCCTCATGGAGGAGGTGTCTCTTCAGCTGAGCCCCAAAGGATGAGTAGGAGCTGGAAGTGTCTAGAACCGAGCAAGGAGCATCTCAGATGGGGTCAGTGCAGCAAATGCAAAAGCCCTGAGTGAATAAAGGATGTGGGTGTTCAAGAGAGAGCAAGGCCTGTATGATCTGAGTGGACTGAGATTATAGGCAGGGAGAGACCGGAGGTGAAAAATTTCAATGTACACGTAATGAGAGCCATTGAAGGGATCCGAGCAGTGGAAAAACACGGTCTGAAATTCTCTCTTCCACGGTCCCTCTGACTGCTGTGAGGGGCTAGCACAGAAGCTGGAAAACTACTGGGGCAGCAGGGTGAGGGTGGCCGGTGCTTGGGAGAGGCAGGGAGATGGAGCTAACCGACGCAGGCAAGGTGCCTTCTGGAAGTAGATCCATGGAGACGGCTGGGCTGATGGGTGGGTGGCGGGGAGAGAACAGGTCAAGGAAGACCCAGGGCATTTGCCTGAACCACTGGGGCCCCGATGCTTGACCAGGGCAGATGGCTGGGGAGCAGCAAATGGACCCACTCCCAGAGACCCACCCCCAAAATAACGCTCCCAGAAAGCCTGAGCCCCCGCATGTGTGTGTGTGCAGGGAAGGGGGAGTGTTCCTCGCGGTGGGGCAGTGATTAGAAAGGCGTGCCGGGGTTTGACTATAGAGGACCTACCCAAGACCATGCTCCCTCTCCTTGTGGTGATTAGAGCCTGTGGTGCATTCCATCACCAGAGGCCCCCGGAAGCGTGGGTCTGTCGGGACTCCCGAGTCCCGCAGCCTAACCTGGTTGCCCCGGCCAGTCGTCCCGGGGATAGCCTCCCCCAGTATAATGCTCACTGAACAGTATTTGAGAAGACGGAAAGCCCAAGGGGACAAAACAGACATTCACATCACCCCATTTCCCATCTCAGGCTGGTCTTGGCAAAGCGTCTAGGAGGAGACATCGCTGGTGTTTTGTGCAAGGCAATCATTTCAAGGGACTGTCCCAGGCATTGAAGAACATGTATCTTTACCCCAACCATTGTGACAACTGAAAACACCCCCTCATTCCCAGACACTGGGTTTGCAAGCAAATCAAATGCTTAAAATGCTTTAGAACCTCAGTGGGGGACGCACCCCTACTTTGTGCACCGCTGCCTGGGCAAAACTCTTTACAAGCCACCAAGCCGGTTAGTTCTGAGCTCTGGTGCCTACAAATATTCCATTACTGACCAGCCACAAAGTGGACACTACTTGGTTGAGCTTCCAATCTTGACAAAATGCGAGAGAACAGAAGAAAAGGACTCTGCCCTGAGCCGTCCAGGGGGTGGGCATTTACAGAGCATGCACTGGAGGGACAGTGCCCAGTGTCAGGGTCCAAGGAAAAATAAAGACCTTATCCCACTGAGCAAAGAGATCCCAGTGGGTCCAGGAGATAAACAGAATTGTTATACGCTGTGGCAAAGCAGTGAGAGAGAACATCCTTATGCAAGGTGAGTTTTAAATGCAGATGTTCATAATCGATTTATGGGTTCATTGATCACATCTTGAAGAGTATTTATATGTTGGAGTAGAAAGGGATGGGGTGGGATGGAAGGGATACAAGGAATGAAATGGGAAAGAATAGAAGAATAGAGTAGAGTAGAATAGAAGAGAACAGAATAGAAAATAGAATAGAATAGACCAGAGTATATCCCAGTTGCTAAAAGTTAAGTATTGTGTTTCCATTTACATAAAGGGGTATATTGTCAAGTGATATAAATTGTATTTCTAAATTTGGGTCATGTTTCAAAAAGCTTGTGGCACACAGTGTATATAATGTGGTATTCTGAATGAGACCGTAGAACAGAAAAAAGACTTTAATGAAAACTAGTGATATCTGAATAAAGTGAATAGTTTAGTGAATAATAATGTGCCTGTGTGGACTACAGAAGAAGCTACCTTTGCAATATGGGCTAGAAACAAACATGAAAACATGTCATGGATTGAAGACTTGATATCAGATATTTGCAATAATTTACAGGTGTAGAGCAACTCTACACTCCACAGACGTGTCCTGGTGCCCATCAGCTTAGGTTAAATCCCCCACAACCCTGGCAACCATTCTTCTCGTTGCAAAAATGAGGAAAATGGAGACTTATCAAGGCCCATAGATCCTCCAGAGGTCCCCCTACTGAGAGGTCTGAGCACTGGGCCTGGGACCCGCAGGAGTCCTCCCAGACACTGACCCAAGGGGTCCTGCTGCACCTGCTGCCCCAGAATGAGGCTTCACCATGGCCCACCATCTCAGGCACCTCTGCAATGAAAGCAACAGGTAGGTTGAGAAAACTCAATTTGGGTTTTAGGAAGAGACTCCCCCACCAAGACTGCATGGGCACAAACTCCCTCGCTCCTCCCTTGCCAGAAACTCTCGCTGCTGGAACTGCCCACGCTTTTCTCTAGTGCAGTCGACTCTCAGCTCCTAAGGACGCCGCCTGGTTGGAGCTCAGGATGTGGCAAGGGAAGCAAGTCTTCCAGGTGTTTATTCCACTGCCTCCTGGACCCACTGCCCCTCAGAGCCAAAGGGCCAGAAAAAGAGGGAGGAGGAGGAAGGAGAAGATGAAGGAGAAGAAGGAGGGGATGAAGAAGAGAACTGTCAGGATTTCTTCCAGAAGAGAAAAGCCAAATGAAACAGGGAGGATTTAGCCCCCATCCTGGCTGGCAATGGGTGAGCAGCCCACCCACCCCGGGCTTATGTCCCACTGCCCCACATGCAGGGGTGAGGAGAGGCTCTTTCCCACACCGCCCCACCCCTCCCAGTGACACATGGTCTGTTGGTTTGGGGCACCCTCATGGAGTCAGTTCTTGAGGCTGAGCTGAGACGGGGACAGGTGACTTCCCCCCTTGCTGGAAGGTCAACGATCCGTAGCAGGTGTGTCTGAGGCATGTGTCTGTGTGGCTGCACAGCCCTGTGGTCTGGGCCGCAGCTCTGGGAGCCCTCACTGCCCCCCCAGTTCCTCTGTTAAGAGAGCAGGTTGGATGGGGTGATGTCGGAGATTCCTTCTGGCACGTGGTATTCGACCAACAGGGATCCCTGAGCACCTGCTCTGGGCCAGGCCCAGTTCCAGGCTCTGGGGGTGCAGCCATGATCCCAGTCAGCCCCCACAGACCTGGCACTCCTGCCAGGGGACACGCAATGAGCAACACTTCAGACATTTTCAGAGACTGAAACGTTCCGGGAAGGAATTTAACCACACTGGAGGGACGGGCAGGCAGACTTGGATGGGGACTCGGGGAATGAGGAAGGGACATCTGACCGCCATCCTAAAGAAGGAGAAGGAGCAGATCTTGGAAGGAGTAGATCTTGGAAGGAGTCAGGAAGGGGGCTCTGGCATAGAGCAAAGCAGAGTGGAATCTGAGTTACAGCCAACACCGCCCTTCCCAGTGGGCCCCCAAGGACCCACCAAGAAACATCCTTCTTCCTGCCCCCATACTAAAGTTCCTGAAATTGCATCTGAGGGCATTAAGAGCCCCTCTAACGAATGGTTAAGAGCATAGACTCTGGTTCCAGGCTAATTAGGTCAAATCTCAGCTCTACCCACCTAGGCGACCTTGGGCTAGTTAATTAACCTCTGTGCCTATTTCCTCATCTATAGAATGGAAATAACAATGGCACCCACTTCATAGGGCTCTAATGAGATGAAAGGAAACATTGCAGTTAGCACAG
>PITA01022230.1:0-30828 GCA_004023965.1 Spilogale gracilis | reverse complement strand
GGGGGGGGGGGGGGGGGGGGGGCCTCTGCACCTTCCACGGGAGTGACCTACCCTTCCTGGTCGCTCACCTCCCTTCCTTCCCTCTGCTACCAACCTTGTGTGCGCTGTGGCTCCCAGACCCTCAGAAGCACCATTTCTCACCCTCTGGAGTCTCAGCCCACCCTCAGTTCTCTGCCATTGGGAAGCACCCTGTCTTCTCTCTGTCCTCGCCTCTGGCCATCTCTGGCTTGCTAGGGGATGTCACAGCTCGTGACAGGGATGCCAGTGCTGGTGCGACCTGGCTTCACGTGGCTGTCCAGCAACCTTGCATTCCCTCGCTCTGCTTGTCCCTGGTTCCATTCCCTAAGGCTCTGGACATTCTTCTCCCGCTGGCCCCCTCTCACAGCAAGTTCGCATTTAGATCTCTTCCGTTTCAAAACAACAGCAGACCAGCCAACCCTAGAGAAAACCTTCCGTGCTCCCGCTACCTGCCTAGGTATTCCTTTTGCCCCCGAACACTGGGGAGAATACACTTACCCCTTCTTCTTTCTCACCACCTCCTTTAATCTCACAATTTGGCATCTGTCTCCCAACAGCACTTCCAAAGGTCACCCATGACTTCCTGATTTCTCAGTTGGTTCCCCCCCCCAATTCTTCCCTCAGTGCTTCGGGCGCCTCTGACACTGTTGATTGGCTGCCTCCCTAAAACTCCTTAACTTGTCATGCGCTATTGTCTTGATACTCTTTAAAAAAGCTAACGTTATGGGGCGCCTGGGTGGCTCAGTTGGTTAAGTAACTGCCTTCGGCTCAGGTCATGATCCCGGAGACCTGGGATGGAGTCCCACATCGGGCTCCCTGCTCGGCGGGAAGCCTGCTTCTCCCTCTCTCACTCCCCCTGCTTGTGATCCCCTCTCTGGCTGTGTTTCTCTCTGTCAAATAAATAAAATCTTAAAAAAAAAAAAAAAGCTAACCTTAAATCAAGGACTTAAGTTCAGTGCGGGCGTTATGCTACAATGCTGTAAGGATGCAAAGATGCGTAAACCGTGGAACCTGCCCTCGAGATGCTAATGTGCTTAAAAAGGAGACAGACACACCGAACGGACCCTTGTCCTGACCTCCTGACCATGTCTGAACCCGGAGAGGCTGTGCAGCAGCACCTGTGTTGGGTCCTGGAAGGACAGCGGTGACAGCCTACGTCACGGCCTCCCCACCAGGCTTACAGACTGCCCCTCAGGGGAGGGACGCCATCACGCCCCCTCCTCATCTGCCAGGGATCCCCCCCCCCAGGGTCTTCCTGCAGCTCAGCAAACTCTGCCTTGGATTTTAGCATTTGGGGCAAAGGATCCCCTCTGTTGGGGGTCTGGTTCAGCCGCTAATTGAACACCTCCTTTGGGCTTGTGCCAGAGATAGAGAGATGGGGAAAGCTCAGAGTGCGCCCACCAAGAAGCTTGCGGTACAGGAGTGTGGGATATGCCTTCCTTTTCCTGGTATTCCGGATAGCCCCCTGCGTGGTGCCTTACTCCCCCCTGCGCGGAGACAGCCCAGATGCCCTCTCCTTCCTATCTCCTCAGGCAGGAAGTAGGCCTGCGCGGTACCCAGACAGAGCCTGGACCCCTCCATAGGGCATGTCCCCTCCCACTTGGGCCGGGTGATTGTGGGACCATCAGCAGAAGCTGGCTCACCCCCCAAGGGATCCAGTGGCTCCTCACCTACACTCAGGCACCCGTTGGTAGTTTCAGGTAAGCTGCCCTTCCCTCCCAGGGTGGATCACAGGCCCCCTGAGGGCAGGAGCCTCGGCAGGTCTCAGATTCCCCTGGGATTTCCTACTCCAGTTAGCATAATGGTGGGAAGGCCTAAGTAGTTGTCGATTGGATTGCTTGAAGTCACCATCATTTGTTACTTCCTTTGCTTAGGACACCATCTCCTGGTAAAATACTTGGTTTTGCCTGGGAGCAGTCAGCAGTCCCACTCCACGGCTCACTGCTGGAGTGTCCCCACGGGCCGCTCTGTCCCGAGTCATCTGTGCTTACTAATCCCTGCTGCTGTGGCCAGGCACCCCACCTTTATCACTGCTCTTATCTTGCAACAGTCTTAGAAGGCTGTTTCATCATCCCCATTTTATAGATGGGGAACTGGAGAATAGAGAGCTTTATTTTTTTTTTACTTTTTTTTTTTAAGATTTATTGATTTATTTATTTGACACAGAGAGAGATGACAAGTAGGCAGAGAGGCAGGCAGAGAGAGCGGAGGAAGCAGGCTCCCTGCTGAGCAGAGAGCTGGATGCGGGCCTCGATCCCAGGACCCTGAGATCATGACCTGAGCTGAAGGCAGAGGCTTTAACCCACTGAGCCCCCCAGGCGCCCAGAATAGAGAGCTTTAAGTAATTTGTCCAGAGTCACTCTAGGAGGCCACGAGGCTGGGCTAGGAGCTGAGGACATCCCTTGAGTAGCGTCTACCCCATTCGCTTGCAGGCCAATCGCAGTTTTTCTCTTCCCCCCTAACCTGCTGTCTTGCACTGGGAAGAAGGGAGTAGAGGCAGAGCTAAAACCCTGTGACTTGGCCACAGTCGGTCATGCTCCCCTGGAGGGAAAGGGTACTGAGATGAGGGTCACTGCCAGGGGCCCCCGTGGGCGGCCGCAGCTGGGGAGTGCTGGCAAAGCCGACGGCGCAGGGCTGACCGGAGGGACAGGCAGACGGCTTTGCCTGGAGACAGACCTGCGAGACCCTTCAAGTAATCTTGAGAGGTGAGGCAGGCTGAGCAAAGGCTGGGAGGGGAAGATGTTGAAAGGACTGTAGGGCCCGCCGTGGGGGGAGGAGCTGTGCACAGCCCTCCCGGTGGACAGGGCAGAGCCTCTTCCCCAAGCTCTTCGCCTCTCAGCACTAACCCGTGGACTGACGGACTCCGAGCCCAGGAGGGGAAGGGCAGGAGAACCAGCGAGGAGGGCCAGGAGGAGGGGCAAGGCCAAAGCAAAGACATGAAGTCCTGGGGCAAGCATTTTATTTGTTAATACAAGAATAGAAATTTTGCAATAAATATCATCTAATAAATAACATCTCCAAATAAATAAATATTAATATAACAAACTTAAAGAGTCATGAGTGGGTGAGGCTGGGGGCAGGGCCTGGGGGGTGCTGCCCCCCGCACCCTGCAATGCTACTGCAATGTAAACTTTCAGGGAACCCTGTGGCTGTGGTTCTGGTTGCCCTCCCCAGCCTGGGCAACCCACAGCCGGCCCGGAAAGGGGGTGGGGAAGAGGCACCGTGATGCCGGCGACAAGAGGCAAGGCAGGGTCCTTTGGGCTGCCATCATGTGCCACCGACTGCCTCGGTGACCCCTGGGTCCGGTCCGTTCCTGGCCCGATGCTTTCAGTCTGACCTCCACTGCAGACCCTGCCTCTTCCACTTCTAAATCCCATTTCTTCCTGTTTGGACTCGCCACCGCGTGTGTTTCCTGAATCGGATGTACTGAGTTATTGGGGACAGGGGAGCTACACCCATCGAAGAAGAGCTTCACCCCCAGAAAGGCACGGACTGTGGTGGGCCCCTCCCTGCCTTACAGGCCCGCCCGCTTCCCGGAAGCCGTGAGAGCCTTTGCACCAGCTGGTAGCCCTTCAGGCCCGTGAGCACTCCTTCCTGTGGCAACGGGACAGGGCCTATTGCACCCCTTCCCCAGACCTGCAGCGCTTTGGGAAGCAGGGAGGGGACAGGCCTTATTGCATCACGCCCTCTTCCCAGTCCAGGGAGGGCCAGAGGCTCGTGGCTTCTGTCTCCTGCCAACACATGCTGGCATACAGGTTTTGACGGAGGAGGCGAGAGCGGAGGTGGTGAAGGTCAGAGGTCAGAAGCCGTGGGCCTCCAGGTGCACGGTGACCACAGCCACACGAGGCTGCATCTTCTTCTTGAGCCGGTTGAAGTCCTTGGCTGAGCGCCACAGCCAGGTCTGCAGCTCCTTCAGCAGCCAGAAGTCGTCCATCTTCTGGAGGAAGTCACTGTGGGCAGGGCCAGGGGCCCAGGTGGGCCCCGCGCCGGGCAGGGGCTGGGGCAGCGGGTAGCCCAGGGCCGCCATGACGCCCGCGATGCTGCCCAGCAGGCCCTGGAGGCTGGTGCAGAAGTGGGCCAGGCTGCGGCGCAGCTCGGCCGTGGCGGCCTGGCGGTCGAGGCCTCGCAGGTAGCACAGCAGGTGGCTGTAGGCCTCATAGTTCTGGGTCAGCCGTAGTTTGTCGTTGAGGCTTCGCCACACGTCCAGGTTGACGGTGGCCCTGGGCAGGGTCTCTGCCCCCAGCCGAGGTGGGTTGAAGTCAGGCTCGTTGAAAGGGGGGCCCAGGTAGTTCAGCTGTGAAAAGGAGAGGGCGCTGGGGAAGGAGGAGGGCGGAGCAGCCAGCGGCCACCAGGAGATCCGGGCTCCCAGGGCTGCTCTGTCCTGGGTCCCCGGACACCGGCCCTGTCTCCACACTAGGCCCCTCTCTGTTCCAGGGCCTCTCCCAAGTTTCTCTGGGGATGTCATTTGCATGGAGGTGACAGCTGAGGCAGTGGGGGTGATGAACTCTCCTATGGAGAGGCGCAGAGAGAGAAAACCTCGAAGGAGCCGCCCAGGGAGGAACCCCCGCGGGGCAGGGCAGAGAGGAAGAGGAGCCAGCAGGACCCAGGAGGCCAGGCTGCAGAGGTGGAAGGTGGACCAGAAGAGTGCAGAGCCAAGAGGAGGAGTTCAGAAGGCAGCAGAGCTCGACAGTGTGGCTGGAAAACAGAGATCAAGGAGAATGAGCCCTAGAAAATTCTGTTGGGTTTGGCCAGAAGGAGGGGCCTGACGACCTTGGAGAGAGGCGCTTCGGTGGCCTGGAGGCCAGATTGCAGGGGGTTAAGGAGTGAGTGGGTGGAGAGGAAGCGGAGGCAGAGGGTGTAGACCACTCCTTCGAGAAACTTGGCAGGGAAAGCCAGGAGAGAAAAAGGGTCGGGAGCTAGAGGGGGTAGCAGAGTCAAGTAGAGGTTTTCGGCCAGGGGAGGGAAAAGCGGGTGGGAAAGCAGGGGCCTGTGGGAACCAGAGCTCCATTTGCCTCCGGACTCGCCTGGTCCCACCAGCAGAAGGGCCAGGGACAGATGGTACTGAGGAAACACTAAGTCCCCCAAGGAAGGGTTCATAGGAGCAGGGCAGCAGGAGGAAGAAACTGAGGCAGTCTCAAGAGTTAGGCTGGAGGAAGGGTATAGGAGGCAGTCTAGGGAAGAGAACCAAGCTTTGTCAACCCTCAAGGGAGAGGCCTGGGGCCCAGGGAAAGGGCTGAGGGGGACGCTGCAGCCAGAGAGAAAGGGAGCAGAGAGGGGCGAGGCCTGGGATAGGCAAGGGCCCAGGGGGAGGTTCACACGCTGACAAGCACAGAGACAAACTAATTTCCTCGGTGTATCCTGGGGCCGGAGCCAGCTCCCCCCCCACCCTCCTCCCCTTTCTTTCCCTGGCTCCAGAGTAGGGTCTGGGATGTGGAAGAGGAACACGGGAAGAGGGGGCCGGTTCCCCATGGTCCTCGGCAACTCTGACCCTCTTTCCTTCTCTCCTGGGCTCTAGGAACACCTCCAGACTGCTCCCAAACTTCCATCCACACTCCGAACGTCCTGCCACTACTGGCCTGGCTTTCCCACAGCCCCCTTCCCCCAAGTCCCCCCTAGGAGGCCCAGCTAGGATGGGAGAGGCATACAGAAGGGAGGTCCATGGGTCCAGAGCAGCAGGGCCCCAGGTCTGGGGCAGAGGCGAGCTGGAACACAGGCATGGGAGGTGGGGCCCCTCCATCCCCACCCAACCCCGCCCGTGCAAGAGACACCACAACACCGTGTAAACAGAAGAGACTTCCCCGGCCCCCAGGGGGAGGCGGGTGGCTGGGCCCACAGCCAGTGGGGCAATGGGCCAAGGCGGGTGCGAGGCCTGCCCACATGCCTAGTCCTGGGGCCAGGGATGGGGAAGAGGGGGGCACCTAAGAGGGAAGGGCAGGAGACAGGCCAGACATGGGGACCGTTTGGAACCAAAGGGCCCCCCTGGCCATCGGTGCTCACTTCCACTAACTTCTCCTTTGCCCAGCTCCCAGACAGACCTTTCAGCCGCCCCGGGTACTCACGTAGGTCCCAGCCAAGCTGCGGAGCTGGTGTTCCAGGTAGCGGGTGAGGTCGTAGGTTTTCTGGATGGAGGGGCCAGGCCCCGGGTCCCCGGTGCGGTTGAGGGCCGGCACTGCGGGGAGGTGCCAGAGCACGGTGCACAGGCAGGCTAGCATGCCCCAAGAGTCCCCTGTGGACGGGAGGGGCGCGAGGCGTGAGCGCCGGCCAGGGACGGGCTGGCAACCCCTCAGGTGTCCCCACCTTGGGCTCGGAGCAGGATGGGGAGGTGCGCCGCCACATGGGAGGCAGGGGGCGTTCCTGGCTGTGTGTGTGTGTGCCCACGGAGGCATGTATGTGTCGGGGGACTTGGCCTCTCCCCGCGCACACTGGAGACTATTAGAGTGTTGGCTAAGAGTCAGTGTATGTGTGCCGACACATGTGTGTGCGTACACGGAGGGCCAGGGCCAGGCCGAGGGTCTGCAAATCAGGGTTCCCGGGTTCAGCCTCCCGGGGCCAAGAGGGTGGGAAAGAACACGTGTGCCCGCCCCCAGCAGTCGGCCCGGTGAAGGGCCGGAGAGAGGCGCACAGAGACCATCCAAGCCGAGCCGGAGGAGGCAAAGGGTAGGGTTAGGCCATCAGCACCAGGCTGAAGGACGCAGGACTGACTCCTGTAGTCAGTGGGGATACATTCTAGAGGAGGATTCCTGGGTGTGAACTGACACAGGGTGGAGATTTGCCCCATTCTTATCTAGGAGGTTGCATGGGGAAAAGTTTGATCTGAATGAGTTTGTTGTTTTCTTTTAAGATTTATTGATTCCAGAGAGAGAGAGAGAGAGAGAGAGAGAGAGAGAACAGAGGAAGTGCAGAGGGTGAGGGGAAGCAGACTCTTGCACTGAGCGTGGTGGAGCCTGACTGGGGGCTCCATCCCAGGACCCCGAGATCATGACCTGAGCCGAAATCAAGGGTCAGATGCTTAATGGGACTGAGCCACCCAGGCACCCCCTGAATGGGGTCCTTCGATCAGCCTGCAGTGAAGAGGGTGGGGAAGGGGAATGGAAAAGGGAGGAGAGGGAATGTGATGCATCTGATGGATTTGGTTTGTAGCCAACAATGCTGAAGAGTCTGGACATTTCGAGGGACCAGAGCCAGGGGTCAGTTCTTCGAGGGACCAGAGCCCAGGGGTCAGTTCTGTGAGGACAGACATAGGCACTTGGGAGACATTATCTTCCCAGCTTTTAGATGAGGTCCACGGTGAAGGGAACGAGGCCAGGATTCAGTGGGCCTTGGTACTGGGTAAAGGCGATTAGGGTTAGATTGGGGTAAGGCTATAATTGGCACTGGGCTAGGTAAGGTTTAAGGACTGGGTTACTTTTAAAGTTTCAGGTTAGTTTACTGGGATTTGGCTGAGTGAGTGTGGTTGAGGTTTGAGTCTGGCTGGGGATGTGGTTAGGTCTGGACGGGCACACGGTTCGCTGGGGCCAAGCTCCGTGAGTGTGGTCATTCAGATGTCAGCCAGGGTAACACACAGCGCAGCACGAGGAGAGGGCTGGTTTGGGTGTTAAGCTTGGGTAGGTGTGAGATCATGAGTAGTTTCTTCTACTTTCTGTTTTCTGCTTTCAGAGTTTCATAATGACATATGTTGCTGTGATAGTTAGAAAGGAGTGGATGTGCGTCTGACAATCTGACTGTAGTCGGAGTGGGGGAAGTTTGGAGCTAGCCCCACTGCTGGGTCAGAGTTTTAGAGAGGGTATAAGACTCAGACTGTAGCTCGGGGCGCCTGGTGGCTCAGTGGGTTAAGCCTCTGCCTTCAGCTCAGGTCATGATCTCAGGGTCCTGGGATCAAGTCCCATGGCGGGCTCTCTGCTCTCAGGGAGCCTGCTTCCTCCTCTCTCTCTGCCTTCCGCCTGCCTCTGCCTACTTGTGATCTCTCTCTCTCTGTCAAATAAATAAATAAAATCTTTAAAAAAAAAAAACAAAAAGACTGAGACTGTAACAGCGTGGCCCTGACAGGGTTGTGGGGCTCAGGTGGGGACTTCGGCAGCGGCCCGGTCCCCAGATGCTTGGCTGGCAACTTCACTGATGGAGCATGGGAGTGGGCAGGGTGAGGATGAGGGGCTCTCGGCTTGAGGGCGTGGGTGGGTGTGTGCGTGCAGACAGAGAGTCAGGTACCTGACTAGCCGCCTGTCCTTATCCCCATCTGCAGCCCGGGGCTTCCCTCCTGGTGCTCCCTTCCTCATTCTGCCTTTCCATGCCCAGCTCCTGCTGACTCTGCGTTCCTTTCTATTCCCTGTGCCTCACATCCCAAGAGAGTTCCAGGCCCTTCTCCTCTGCATGAAGCCTGGGGCTACCCTCAGCCTGGACATCTGGTAGTCACCTCCAAGCTCTTCAGGGTACAATATGCAGTTAGTTTTGGAGGTTGGAGACCTGCTGCAGTGGGCAGTGACCCTTCTAGCCTTGAGTTCACAGCGACGCTGAGGGTCCCAGCTGAATCTAGATTGGAGTTGGGCTCACCTCTTTCCCCCACCCTGCTCTGGGTAGCCCTTCTGGTCAGAGTTCTTAGACTGGGTTTTGCCCATGCCATGGAGGGGGTGGGGGGGAGGGGCCCGGGGTCAGGACCCCAACTCTGGACCTTGTTTTCCCCTCCCCTTCTGGGCCCGGTGGGACATCCCTGGGGGAGAACTGGCTCCCTACACAGGGACAACAGGGGGAGAAGCCTTTGGATAAACAAGAGCTAAGTCATCTGGGCAGAAAAACGGCTCATGAAATTAACCAGACGAGGCCGGTGTTTCCAGGAATATTTCAGTTCTGAGGTAACTGTCACTGCAGGCTGGGTGGTGGGGGCAGGGGAAAGAACAGAAGGATCGCACTGAGGACCCATGGAAAGAGCCAGAAAGAAGGAAGGAGTCTCAGGTATCTAGAGGGAGAAGAGGCTAGGAGAGGCGACAGGAGACAGGGCTCTACTCTCTGTTACAACAGCTTCCACTCTGGGCAAGATGTCCCCATATCTCAGGCAGCAAACTGAGAGCCATCTGGGGCAAAGAACACCTGTGGTTCAGTTGTGAGCGGTGGGACCTGGCGCAGCTTGCCTGCGTCCCGGGGAGGGAGAGCTAGGTGGGCATCCTGGAGCCCTCCTCCATCATTCTCGCCAGCTCGAGGTGTGAGGTATGCAGGTGGACCGGACCCCTGTGTCCTGGGCCCCTCACCCCCGCTTCCTGGCCCCTAGCCCAGCCCCCACCCCAGCCCTGCCTCTGGCTGCTGCCCACTGATTGTTTACATCCCGTCTTCCCTTGTGTTTATAAATCCGGCTGAGCACGTGAGGAGCTAATGAGTGCAGCTCACGTTTCCTGCTAGAGCCCCCCACCCCCCATCCTGGCCCCCACCCGGCGGCCCCTAATTCCATCCAGATCCCTGGGCCCTGGGCCCTGGGAACCTAGGCCCCCCTCATGAACACACACACACACACCCTCAGCCCACGCAAGCGCATGGTCGCCCTGACACGGCTGCAGAAGCAGGCACTGTCGGGTGCCCCTTGATCCCTGGCCTGTATGCTCCAGGCTGACCTCCTTCAGTGAGGGTGGGGGGCTCAGGGGGGCGGATGTGCCCCGGCAGCTAGGGTGGGTAGGGCAAATCAGCCAGGAGACCTGCACCTGGGATGGCTGCGTAAGAGCTATCAGCCAAAAATGTAGGAGCCAGGGAGGCATCACAGAGCTCCAGAGGTGCTGAAAGCTGTGGGAGCCAACCCGAAAGGCTCCGCCCTCAGGCCAGCCTGGGACCAGCTTCCCCGGTGACCTTGGAGGGATCTGCTGAGGGGAATTGGGGGAAGGAAGTGGTTTGGGGAGTGGTGTGGCCACTGTAGTGTGAGATCCAGGCACTGAACTCTCTAGGACATGGCCCTGGGGGGATCCTTCTGACCTGTCACCTCAGGGAGAGGCCCCCAGAAACAGCCCATCTGGCCTTGTCCTCTGGGGGGGGCTGCCCTCCCCTGTATCTTCTCCCTTCCATCCTCTCCCTGGTTCCCTCGGCCCCAGGTCACTGAGAAGTGCTTAGTGAGTGAGTACACATAGGCCCAGAAGTCTGGAGCCAGAGATCTGCCACCAACCATGAGGTGACTGGGCTCGCGAGGGCTGGGCCCTGCACCCTGAAGTCCCTTTCAGCATACCCACGCTGGGCCCCATCCCCGCCGTCATCCTAAGGAGCACCCTCCCTGCCCTTCTTTTCCAGCCTAAGTGACAGAAGAAGAAACTGAGGCCCAGGGCAAGAAGCAGACAGGTGGGCCAGCCGCCCTGCCTTGTGAGGTCAATATGGATAGAGGAGTTGAGCTGTCATTGTGAGAGGGTTCTGGAAGAGGACCTCAGGTGTTCCGAAGGAGCGTCCTCTTCAAGCAGGGGTGGGGGTGGGGTAGAGCTAGGCAGCTAGCTGAGGGCCAGGCAGGGGGACCAAGAGGAGGAAACAGTCTGGGCAGGTGTGCCGGCGAGTTTGAAAGGGTGTTGTTATTCAGAGGGGTGGGAGGGGCCAGGGTGTGAATAGGCAGGTGGGATGGGATCGCGGAGAGGAATGTGAAGTGTCACTCTAACGGGAGGAGCCGGTGTGGCCGCCGGTGTGCACGAGTGTGAACCGGGCAGGAGTGCAGGGCTCTGTGGAGCGGGGAGGGAGGCATTACACCGGTCCGGAAGAGAGACTGGGGACGGGAGGGCTTCTAGGTGGCACTGGCTGCGGTCTGCCTGGTGCCTATTCTCTCCCCTGTTGAGAATGTGGCTTGGGGGCAGTGCCCACGAAGATCCAAACCCTGGGTGTGGGGCAGGGGCCCCGGTGCTGTCTGGTTCTACGGAGGAATGTGTCCTGTTGTCCTGTTGGAGGGGTACTGTGTGCTCAGAGCCGGAAGCAGGGTCTATGGGGTTGTGAAAGCCCGGCGGGGTCAGCTCCTCAGGCTCAGGCTCAGGGTCAGGGAGTGCCTGGCAGAGGTGTGCGTCCAGTGCCCTCACCCACAGCCTCTATCTGCAAGGCTGGGGGCTTCCAGCCTCCCCCCCCCCCATCCTGGCAGCTTCTTCCTACCCCAGCCTGGAGGGCCTGGCCCGGTGCTGTGGAAACTGGGACCGGGTCCGTGGGACTGGGGGTCTGTGGGGTGGGGGCTTCTGGAGTTCAGTGTGGAGTCGCAGAGAAGGAAGGTGGGGAGGTCAGGGATGGGGGGGGACTCTGGCAGGCCCGGGGAACCTGGGGTTTCCCTCGAGGGGCTCGGCCCCAGAGCTGGGCGGTGGCGGCTGCTCCCGGGCCCTCCCTCTCGGCGGTGACCTCTCGCTCCCGGCCCCCTCCCCGCGCCGCCGGCGCCTTCCCCCTGTGTGGCCTCGGCGCCCCCGGCCCCGCCCCCGGCCCGCTCCCGCCCGGTCGCTCCCTTCCCGGCGGCGGGGGCGGGGGCGGGGTCCGGGGCGCCCGGCTCCCGGCTCGGCCCGGCCGCTGCCCTTTCCCGCGCGTCAACTCCCTGCCGGGCCCGCGGGCCGCCCGGGCCGAGCGGCCGCTGCCGCCGCTCCCCGGCCGGTGATGGACTTTCTCCTGCCCGGTCCGGTCGGGCTGCGCCCGTCCCCTCGCACTAATCACTCCCAGGCCACGGCGGGCCGGACCGGGGACTCGCTGCAGCCGCCGCCGCCGCCCGCCCCGCCGCCCGGCCCCTACCTGCCGCGGGCTCCCCGGCCGCGGGCAGCATGGTGGGCTCCAGCCGCGCCACGCGCAGCGAGGAAGCCGGGAGTCCCGCAGCCCGGCCCGGCCCGGCCCGGCCCAGCCAGGCTCGGCTCTGCCCTCCGCCCTCCCCTCCTCTCGCCCGCCCTCCTTCCCGCCCTCCGCTCCCAGCGGGCCGGGGAGGCAGCGCGGCGGGCCCGAGGTGTCCGCCTCCCCCCTCGCCTCCCGCCGGCCCGGCCTCGGGCTCCCCGCCCTTCTCCCCTCTTCCTCCCCGGCCCCCGCCTCCCCGCGCGCCGTGTCGCCCTCCCGCAGCCCCGCTCCCCGCCTCGGACTCGCTCTGCCCGACTTTCGCGCGGGGCTCTTTCCGCCGGGATCCCCGGGACCCCGTCTCGCAGAGACTCCAGGTGGCCAGCTCCCCGTGGTCAGCGGGTCGCGCGGGCTCCCCGCCGCGCTCCCAGCCACCTCCCGGCCCCGCCGGGCGGACTTCAGGAATGCCGCGTCCCCGCCCGGCCCCTCTCGAGGGCGCCCAGCCGTGCCTCCCCCGGCCCGAGCCCCGCTGGCGGGGGTAGCTCCCGGCTCCCCAGCCCGGCCCCGGCTTGGGGCTCCCGGGGGAGGGCACGGGAAGCGGATCTCGCGGCTCCCCGGCGGGGGCGGGGGCCGGGGCCTCGGACACCGGGCTCCTACCTGCTCGGAGGTCCATGGGGCTGGGGGCCGGGCCGGCCGGGCGCGGCTCCTCTCCCGGAGGCTGGCGGAGTGGGAGGGCGAGCCGCGGCTCCGGCGAAGCTTTAATAATCCCATCCGCCAGGCCCACTCGCAGGTTTTTTTCGCTCGGTTTCGGATTTTTTTTTTTTTTTTCGGTGTGGGACATTCTGCAAACTTTTTTTTTTTTTTTTTCTGACGTGTAAAGCTGTAACCACAAATTGTAGCGGCCCTCCCCGGGGTGGGGGGAGGAGGGGGGAGGAGGGAAGGGAGGGCTTCTGGGGCTCCTCTCCCTCCCACAACACCGAGGAGGGGTGAGGTGAGGCGAGGCTGCGGCGGTACCACCCTGGGCCTCCTGGGGGAGGGGGCGGGGAGGGCATCAGTCCTTGTGCAGACTCCCCGAGCTAGGGGAGTGAGTCGCCCGCTCCTTTTCTTCTCCGCCGGCGACGACCTGGGGTTCGGGGCCCCTGCACTCATCCTACCTCTGACTCCTCATCTCTAACCTTCCCCCCTCCTCCTCCCCCTGAGTAAATGCAATGACACATTCTCCCAAATGCCAGCGAGCTGGCTTCCTAGCAAGTGATGGTGTTTTTCCTGCTGCCCTTTGTCTGGGCTGACCGCCCCCCCTTGCCTATTGTCCCGCCGCCTGTCCCATTTCCAAAAGCTGGGGCTAAGGGAGGCGCTGGGGCTAGGGCAGGTGACTAACGGGCTCACAATGCCCCCTGGGGTGGGGCAGACAGAGGGCACCACAGGCCCACTACCGGGCTCTAAGGAAGGTAGAGGGCACTTGGCTGAGGGTTTTTCCCTCAGGTTCACAAGGTTCTTCATTCTTCCCAGTGGCCGGGATGGTGCACATGGGCGGGGGAATTGTAGTTCATTAATCAGCACGAGGCACCGGACCAGTTTCAACACCAGAGGCTGCACGGGTGACTCAGCGGGAATGCTCCCATTCAAGGCAATAGACAGACCAAGAGCCCCCATTTGTGAAATGCTTCCCCCTAAAGACATTTGGTCTTCTTTCGCCTGTGGGGTTTGGGGCTGTCGGTGTTTTCCGGTGGCGGGGTAGGGGTGTTTTGGCTGTGGAGTGCTCGCCTTCCTTCCTTGCCTCAGGCCTGGGTGGGGACTTGCTAGGCGTGCTGCCTGGGGGACGCAGAAGCCCGGGCCCTCCCTAGAGGGTCTCCTTCCTGCCCCCTTTCTCCCCCTCCGGAAAGGGCTCGGACTGGCGGCTCGCATCTGGGGCTTGCGGACATCTCTTGGTGACTTCTTGGGGAACACTCCTTTGGTCTCCGAGGCTCGAGGGCTCTAGATCCAGACCACCAATTAAGTCATTTGGTAATAAGTTGCTTCTGTTATTTGTTTTTTTTCAAAGTGGGAGAGGCGATGGTGGGCCAGCCTTGGAAGGTGATTTCACACTCCGTGCTCCTGCCCCGGTGTCCCCAGGGAAAGGAGGGCGCCCTGCCAGTCCTGCCACAGCCCCTCTGGGCTGCAGGTCAGAGGCTGCCGTGTGGTCAGGACCAGTGCTGGCTTCCCAGGGCCGCCCTTGCCTCTTCTGCACTGCCGGACTGAGGTGGGGGGGTGGGGGAGGTGGGGAGAAGTTTGTTTTCAATTACCTCACTGGAGTGGGACAGACTTTGTTGTTGGCTTTTTTTCCCCCTCCTTTCTTTCTTTCTTCTTTCTTTCTAAACAAGGAGAAAAAGAGCTGAGAAAGGGGAGCTGGCCTGGGGTTGGGGGCAGGGGGCTTTCCGGGGCATCAGTAGCAGCTCTGGGGAAACCTGCTGGGGGAGCCTTCTGAAAAGTGTTGGGGGGGGGCTCTTCTCCCTCACCCCTCCACCCCAGCCCGAACTCTGGAGTTTCAATGACATTCTTGGCACGTGAGCCCCTCAATCTTTTGATGCCTGTGCCAAGGTCAAGAAGGCAGATGCCCAGTGGGTGACTGGCCCTGAGGCCAGCCATGAGGTCCTCAAGCAGCCTCACTTTCAGAGGGAAGGAGCCAGGAAGGGCGGGAGGGGGGGGTGCTGTCCGTCCTCCTTCCCTGGTTTGCAGCCTGCTCCTGGTGGAGAGTGTCTGTGCAGACAATGTGGTTTGGATTTGGCTGAGCCCCCTCAGCACCTTATAAAGCACCTTGCTGAGTCAGGGAGAAAGCAGCCCCCACGCGGGAGAAGAGGAGGGGGCTGGGAGAGAAAGGGGAAAAAGGGAAAGGGGAGGGGGCTGGGAGAGAAAGGGGAAAAAGGGAAAGGGGAGCCGAAGGAGGGAGGTGGGGGCTGAGAGAGGAGGAGGGAGAAAAGAGAAGGGAAGGGCAGGAAAGAGGAGAGGCTAGGAGGCAAATAAATGGGTGGGAGTGGGAAGGAGGGGAGGAGGCAAGAACCCAAGGAGGAAGAGGAACAGAGGAACAGACTCCACGGTGGAAGGGGAGAGAAGCCCACCATGTGTAACCCCCCCCCCCATACACAGCAAATGTTCACCTCAGGAGTCCAGAAACTATTGGTTTGCAGGACTTGAGGGCCGGGGCTCTGAAATGGGGACCCAGGCCACGTGACTGCAGGGACCACTGGCTTTGTTGTCCCTCCAGCTTGATACAGTGACCCCACGTGCTGGGGAAGTCACCTTCACCCTCTGCCTCTTGTCTAGACTCGCATCCTGCCCTCTCCCCTCACCCAGGGGGTGGCCAAGCCCCCTCCCCCCATCTTCCCCACTGCCGAAGGGAAAATCGGCTCCATCTCCCAGCTGCCGGTGCCCCTCTGCCATGTCTGGGCAAAGGCAGCAGGCTAGGAGCTGCCAGTTGGGTTGGGGTGGGGGCTGGAATAAAGACCGTGCCTTTCTACTGCCAAATCCCGAATAGGGGGGCTGTTGGCACTCGCTTGTGGGGGGGTGGGGAAAGGAGAGGCAGAGTACAAATAGCCCCTCTGGTGGTTCTGTGGGGTGGGGGCACAGGCGGCTGCCCTCTGGTTTCCGCTAGGGATCTCAGGCAAGTTCCTTCTTCCCTGTGGTTCTTGTTCTGGGATCGCTGCTGAGGGCAGGGCCCAGGTTATGGGACATTGCCCCCCCCACCCCAGCCCCAGAGTCATCTGTCTTGGTACGAGGTGCAGGCACTTCCTGAACCCCTGCTGGGGCCTGGGTGCTGCCCCTGGAGGAGGACCAAGGGGACAGGAAAACCCAGCCTGCCTTTAAGAATCTCCTGGTCTTGTGGCAAGGGGCCCTCATTAAAGATCAGCGGATGGAGAGGGCAGGAGAAAGTACAGCTTCAGGGCGGAAATGTTGCTGGATGGCAGGAGGGGCCTTGGCAGCCACAGGAAGAGAAAGGCCACCCCAGCCCAGGCACTTCCCTGCATTCGGCAGAGGGCCGGGCTGGGGGTCAGGCCGAGGGACTTCCAGCTGGCCAGTGTAGCCTTGGGATAAGCCCATCACCTCTCTGTGGAATGGGTTATGACCACATGCCCTCCCCTCCCATGGGATGGTGGGAGATCAGTGACCTCACGAGAAGGACACGGCTTTGAGGCCCTGTGTGGCCTTTTAGACTCCAGGCCTCATCATCCGCAGGGGATGGCAGGCCAGGCCCCAAGGGAGGTGGCTGGGAGTGGGGGCAGGGCTGGCACCTGGTGATGTCTGAGCTTCCCTCTCAGGGGGTGAGGGTGAGTCCGTGTTGGCTCAGGGACAGGCTAGATCCTGTCCCTTCCCTCTCCCTTCCCTCACTACGCCCATAACCGGCATCCCCAGGGAAGGCCCTCCGGACACTCCCAAGACACCATGTCCCACACAGTTGCAGGATTGGCTTCGAAGGGGTCCCGGCCCAGAGGACGCCATAGATTCCTGAACCAGGAAGGCCTCTGGTCCAGTCCCCTCCTGATGGGTGAGCAGGAATGTGGTGTTGGAAAAGCCCATAGAGGTCAGGAAGGACACCGTCACTGATTCATGCATGGGTTCACCAAACATTTCCTAGGTACACAGAGAGGGGCCCCATGGACCCTGGGGATGAGGGATAGAGGCTGACCGTGTGCAGGCGGGAGAGGCAGGGGCCCGCCAGTGGCTGCTATGCATTCATTTCTTGGTGACACCTTTACTCCTTTTACGGCTCTAAGTCCTAACTACTGACAATAGTTTAAACATACTGAGCTCTCACCACCTGTTGGGTCCTGGGCTCAGGTTTTGGGGAAGGAGATCATTTCATTCTTCCAGTAACCCTCTAAGGTGGGAACTGGGGTTCACCCAGGGTCACATAAGGACTGGAACCCAGCCCTCTCCTCTTTAACTACACCACTCAGGTGCTCACATGCCCCTCTCCCCCCACCCTAACTGGAAGAGGCCAGGTGCTGAGTGGCTCCAGAGACCACAGGATTTGTCAGCACCCCCCTGGCTATGCGGTGGCTAAGCTAGGGCCAGCCTGTCCTTAACGGCCACTGAGAGGATCCTTGGGACGGGAAGAGAGCCAGAGACCCAAGAGCAGCCAAAGGGGTTTGAATCGTGGACTGATGACTGAACTGGGTGTTAGGGACGCAGCTGCCCACAGCCAGGCGGAGGGCCCCTCCCGGGCTTGGGCTTCCAAGGGCCTCAACCCTTTCCCCAGCAGGGTGAAGGCTAGGTAGGCTCAGAGGCCCTGCCTGGGCTGCCGGCTGCTGGAGGGGGGTTCCCGGGGTCCCATATCCCTGAGGCAGCCACCTCTCCATCCTCACGGGGAGCACAGGTCCCCAGGACTCCCGAGGGGCGGGCGGGAGCAGGAAGAGGGGCAGCAGGGCTGTCCATTTTCCCTTCCCTTCTAGTGGGCAGGACCCCAGAGGGCCCTGCCTCCCCCTGAGCTGGCAGCAATGTCAGCGGAAACCTGAGTGCGGAGGACCTCCTCCTACCTCAGCCCCGGCCCTACCCTGCCCTGTGTCCCCCACCCACACCTGGGCTGGCTCAGCCTCCTGGGGGACACCGCGCCTACCTGCCCCCTGCTTTCCCTTCAGGCTGAGAGGAGCCTGGTCCTGCTGCGTGCCTCTCCCCTGCCCTGCTTAGACTTTGTCTCCCACTCTGCAAGGATGTCTGGGTGATGAGTGCATAAGGAAGGCAGGAGCAAAAGGGGTACCCTCAGATGCTCAACTCCTCCCTCGTCTGCCAGGAGCTTTCCCCGCCATTCTTCCAGGATGTTCCATTGCCCTGGCCAACCCATGCCTGGGGCTCCGTGACTCTGTCTCCCCTGGCAGAGGAGTGGGGTTACCTCTCCCTGGGCTGAAAGATTCTTATCCTGCCCTGCTGAGTCACTGCCGGCTCCTCCCGCTCTGTCCCCTCCCTCCCCACGGGCCTCCCTCCTTCAGACTTCTCAGGCTTTCTCCAGAGTGTCTGGGTTCCTCAGGGGCCCCAGGGGCTCAGAGGGCAGCAGCATCTCCCTGGGACGGCACACAGTCCCACCCCAAGTGGCTGCCATCCGAGCACTGTGGGAACAGTGACACGGAGCGAGGGAGCCCTCCACCTTTACTAGCTGTGTGACCTTGGGTAGATCACTTGGCCTTTCTACACCTCACTTGTCTCCTGTATAGTGCAGGAAAGATGATAATGATACCTTCCTCAGAATAAGGACAACTGAGTTAATATAAGTCAAATCTCTGACGTGTAGCACTACACGGTGTTGGGTCCTATTGTTATCTGCCCCCTCCTCCCTCCCATCCAATCCTCCTGTTTGGCTAGTGATGCTACCTTTCCCTTCCAAGACCCCACGCCCGCCCACATGTCTGATTCTTTCCTGTTCTTTAGATTTTTGCTTTCCTCCTGAAGCCAGTGCCCACCACCCCATGATGACCCCTCCCCGCAGGGCACAGACAGAAGGCAGGATGGAGAGTTCGAGAGTTGGGCCGTTCCTTGTTCAGCTCTCCTCCCATGATAACCCATTCCTGAGCCTTTGCCTTCGGACCTTGCCTTTGCCTCTCCTCCCCATCGGGGTCCTGTGCACTGACAGAGGGTTGGAGGGGGAAGGGTAGACACTCAGGGCACAGGAAGCTCTGAGGGGCCGAGAGCAGTCACCCGGTCCTGGCTGCGCAGGGCGCGTCTGGGCTTCCTGGCCTTGGGCCCATCTACAGGACATGAGTGGTTTGGGGCTCTGAGGAGCTCACCCCTCCCCAGCCCCCACAGGCACCTCTCAGAGGTTCCATTGTGCTTCTCACCAGAGCACCCTGAGTTTCCGCTGCCAGTCACAAAGTGCGTTAAATGATACACAGCTCAAGAATGCAAGGTGTACCGAGGGCATTTGTGCGGAGGAAGGAGAGGGCCGCTTGGCAAGGGTCTGAGGAGGGGCGGCTGAGTGGCAAGGAGGGGAGGGCCACACCTGGCCTGGACCCGTGCCTGGGGCTGGGGAAGAGCCCGTGCCCAGGCCTGTGGGGGTCCCTGCCTTCCAGAGGCTCGGGGCTGCGGGGACAGCGGGCAAGGTGGCCCCAAGTCTCTCTGCCCTCCCTCTCCACTGCAGTGAGCCCATCTCAGCCAGGGACGTGGGCTTCCAGGACCTTTCTTCGTGGGGGCGCAGCACAGCGTTGGGCCCCAAGCTGTCACTAGCGGGCACTTCCCGGCCCCACGCGGGCCTGGCCGGCGGGGTCGCTGGTCAGGAAGCTGGGACGGTACACGGTGTCTGTCTCCCTCTGCTGGTCCCTTAAGGGACAGCGCAGCCGGGACGCTTTCCACGGGGCTGGCGGCGTCCACATCTCCCCAGAGGGTGGATGCTGAGTACTGCAGGGTGGAGGAGGGAAGGGCCCCGGGGCTCAGGCACTGCCTCCTGGGCCTGGGAGGCCTGAAGCCGGCCTCTGACGTGGCCCCGAGGGGCAGCCTCCCCATGGCCTTCCCCATAGGCCAGCAGGCCCCAGACAGCCTCCTTCCCCTTCCAACCCATGAATGGAACTGTCATCCACGGATTTATCTGAACCTTTTGTGAAGCTATTTATATTTCCAGGCGAGACCACATCTTGGAGTAATGAGTTCCATCGGTGTCCTCCCCTGCTGGGTGAAGCACGCTGCCTTTGATCTGTCCTAAACTTACCTCACTTGCGCTCCGAGGGGGCCCTATAACTCCAGCATGCCAGGTTCTGGTGAACAAGCTGCAGCTTCCCCCTTCGCATCCCTGCTGTGGGCTTAAAAACTTCCCTCCCATCTCCCTCCTTCTGCTTCCACCCTGCAGCCTGGAGAGCCCCGGTCTCATCTCTTCTCAGGGCCGACTTCCGCGCCCCATTGGAGACCTCCTAGAATCTTCCAGTCGCTGGCAGCCTTGCTCTGGAGTGTTTCTCCAGGGGTGACCTTCCTCCCAGGCTCCTCGTGGGAATCACCAGGGCTCTGTCCGTGCAGACTGGTTTTGTTTCTGGTCCTGACCCTAAAGTATGGGGAGGTGTCCTAGGAGCTTCATGAACACCGGGGGAGCAAACCCTCGCAGCCGCCCCCAGAAGGAAGGCCTGGTAGCACCACTCCCCCATTGTATAGGCGAGGCTCAGGTCCCATTTGCAGCCAGAGAGAGGCGGGCCGGTGCCCCCAATGCCCTCAGTCCCCCTCAGCGGGCAACCTGAAATCCAGTCTTGCCAACAGGCTGGACTCTACACTCTTGTCACTCAACGTGTGCCCTTTAAGCTGCTGCTTGGTGCTTCCCCCGGAGTGACCACACAGAGACAACGTTTTATACACACGTTTTCTGTGTATACGCAGCCTAGGCGACTTCCTGCCGAGCCTGGGCACCGGCCATTCCCTCTACTCTGCACCCCCCCACCCCAGGGGCAGCCCACGAGGTCGGGTTTTTGTCCTGTACGTGCTCCCCCGCAGAGAAGTGTGTCTAACTAACACAGGTTGAATAAATAAATTACTGCCCTCTGGGAATTCCTGCATTTTTCTTTTTTTGAAGAATTTATTTATTTATTTGACAGCGAGAGATCACTAGTAGGCAGAGAGGCAGGCAGAGAGAGAGGAGGAAGCAGGCTCCCTGCTGATCCCAGGACCCAGAGATCATGACCTGAGCGGAAGTCAGAGGCTTTAACCCATTGAGCCACCCAGGTGCCCCCTGCATTTTTCTTTAAAGATTTTATTTGTAGGTAATCTCTATGCCCCACATGGGGCTGTCCCATCCTCCTGGCCGAGGAAGTAGCCAGGCACCCCAGAGCTCCCACATTTGTAAACCTAACCAGCTGAGTAAGAAGTAGTGGTTGAGGGAGATTTCCCAGCAGGTAAGTATTTTAAAAGTTTTTATTTTTTTAAAGATTTTATTTATTTGACAGAGAGAAACACAGCCAGAGAGGGAACACGAGCAGGGGGAGTGAGAGAGGGAGAAGCAGGCTTCCAGCCCAGCAGGGAACCCGATGCGGGGCTCGATCCCAGGACTCCGGGATCATGACCTGAGCCCAAGGGAGACGCTCCATGACTGAGCCACCCAGTCGCCCCCAAGCACTTTAAAATTTTGAAATGGTGACCACCTTCCTCCGTTCGGTATCTGCCTTATCGCATACATGCTCCCTCATACTTAAACAACCTTACATACCTGTGAGAGGCCACCTCGAATATGGGGTGAGGCTAAGAACTTAGGGATTGAAAGGATCCTGAGAGTGCATCTCAAGCGAACCGCCTCATTGTATCAAGGAAGAAACTGAGGCCCAAAGAAGGGCCTTGACTTGCTTGAGACTCTCTGTGGGTAGGGCAGGTCACTTTGACTTCTGGCACAGATTCCAAGTTGTCTTTGGGTTCCCATACCTATCCCTCTCCCAACACAAAGGGTTCCTGATGGTTGCGAGGTCCTCTGGACCTGAAGCGTGTCTCTGCCCGTGCCCGTCGCAAGCCGGGAGAGGCTGATTGCCCTCGGAAGGGAGGTCTCCCTTCCAGTATTAGTCTGGGGGAAGCAGGACTGTCGATCACAGCTCCTCTCCAGAGCTGCGGCCATGTGGCGGGCCCAGCAGGGAAGCCGAGGGCACCTTTGAGATCACAGGGTTGTAAGCAACCTCAGTGAGCATCTCAGTGAGCAACACTTTGTACAGATGAGGAAACAGCTGCAGAGGGAGAGAGGGACCCATGCAGTTACACAGTAAGTCGGCAGCAAAGCACAGACTAGAGACCTAGCACTCCTGATTCCCAGCTCTCGCTCCTTTCTGGTGTCTGAGCCCTTCAGAACAGTCAGGTGAGAACAGATCTCTGGCAGCGGTGTGTGTGTCCAAAGACTCATTAAAAATCTTAAAGAAGGGCTCCTGGCTGGCTCAGTCAGTAGAGCAGGCAACATTTGATCTTGAGGTTGTGAGTTGAAGCCCCATGTTGGGCAACAAGATTACTTGAAAAAAAAAAACTGAGAGAGGAGAGAGAGAGAGAGAGAGAGAGAGAGACCGAAGACTCATTAAAAGTCCCGAAGAGTTTAGCATCCAACTCGGTTTCAGCTCAGGCCTCGGACAGAGCCCTGAGTTGGGGTCTGTGCTCAGGGTAGGGTCCGCTTAAAAATTTCTTCCTCTACCCTGCCCGCCTCACCCTCCCGATCTCTCTCCAACACACACACACACACACACACACACACACACAGACTTCCTGAAGAGTTTTGTCTCCCTCTCCTTCCCCAGGGCCCTACCTCAAAGACCTCAAGGCCACAGGACCCTACAATCCCACAGGTGTCGGAGGTAGAGCTGGGACCATGTGACTGTTTCCCCTCCTGGCCTTCCAGGGAGACTTGGCATCTGCCTCCTGTTCAGGTTGGGCTGCTCAGGGAAGGGCCGCGAGGCAAAGCTCTGAAGCCCACGCTGAGTTACACAGTGGGGTAAAGAGAGAAAGAGAGACAGAGAGAGGAGGAGAGGGAAGGAAGAGAATAGCTAATGCTAGGTTCTTTTGTGGGTTTATTTGTTTTTTTGTGGGTTTTATTTTTTTGACAGGATGTGGAGGGGAGGCAGCTACTGTCCAGGGAAGGATGGGACTGTGGGAAGGCCTACCACAGCACCTTACAGCCCGGGTGTAGACACATAGGAAACATTGTTGCACTGTGATGTGTGGTGGGGGACAGGGCGGTGCACAGAACGCCTCTCTGAGTACCAGCCACTAAAGCTGAGTCCTAGGAAGAGAAGCCAGCATGTGAGAAGGGGGACGTTTTAGGAAGGTCACTTTGCAGAAGATGGGGAAGGCAGGGGAATGCTCAGCTCCTATAGTCATCCAGGTGACAGAGGATGGTAGCCCAAGCCAGGACGATGGCTGTGAGAGGGAAGTGGGTGCCATCTGTTTGGAAGATTGAGCAGTCAGGGCTTGCTGAAGGACTGTAGTATGTGGGGTGACAGAAGTGGTCCAGGATGACTCCCAGTGTACCCGACTTAAATGCCTGGATAGAGGTGTTACCATTTACACTGATGCCCCCTGCGACCCCCCCCCCCCAGAGCTCTAGAGAAGGCGGGTGATACACGGACACTGAGGGTAAGGACAGGGAGAAGCCAAGAGGCGGGGTTTAGAGCTGCAGACCAGGAGCTGGAGGGCAGAGGGCTGGGAGACCAATACCACTCCTCAGAGCCGACAATACCAGAGGGGTAAGGCCAAGATGGCCCTAAGGAATGCAGGGATGCCCAAAGCCCTTCAGAGCACTACCAGAGCTTGGGGCTGTGGGGGCTAGAGCTCAGACAGTCCCTTTGAGACTTCGCTGCCCCTTTGCAGACCCGCAGCCCAAGGCCCAGGGGGAGGAGAAAACTTCCCTGGCTGACCGAGCCCCTACTTCTGCACAGTCCTAGGGGCTTTTTAAAATGGCCACATAAACGCGATTCCATCCTCGTAAAACGTTTTCAGCGCTTTCCACTGGTGTTCCTCATTGTTCGGCCTCCATAGCTCTGCAAGGCTCCCAGACCACTTCCCTCTACAGAGGCAAAGCCCACCCACCACGAACCCTTTCCTCTCGCTCCTCCCCTCCCGCTAGGTACACCCTTCTACCCCTTTGGGCCCTGAGAATCTTCTGTTCTTCAAGGTTCAATGACGGATCCTTGAAGCTAGCATGAACAGCCACTCTCCCACCCTGGGATTCTGCAGCAAACTGCTTTAATCTCTGTAGAGCTGGTAGTTGCTGCCTGGGTCCGTACGGACGGTCCAGCTCCAAGCCCGTGTGCAGACAAGCGCCCAGAAGACCGAACTAAGCGTCGCAGGAGGGCTCGCCCGCACAGCTCGGGGCTCCCGGCCCGGGGCTCGCGGCCTCGCACCGGCTCCCTCGTGCCCTGCGGCCGCGTCCTCCTTGTCCTTTCGTCGCCGAGGCCCCGCCAAGCCGGCCCGCTCCCCAAGGGCGCGAAAAGGCCGGGGCCCCGCGCTCCGCGCTCCCAGTTCCCGTGACCCCTCCTCCCCACCGCGGACTCCGTCACGTGACGGCGGAGCCGGCCAGCGGTTTTCTCACGTGACGGAGGCGCCCGCGTAGCGACCAATGAGAAGGCGGGGGCGGGGCTTCCGGGGGGCGGTGCGCGGGAAGGGAGCCCCCGGCCCCCGCGGCGGCGGGTGAGCCCCCGAGCCGAGCTGCGGGCCGGGTGGTTAGGGCCACCGCGGGCCAGCCGCCAGTCTCAGCTCTGTCGGAGGCCAGGCCCGGCCTCGGCGCCGGAAGCAGCATGAAGTGTCTGGTCACGGGCGGCAACGTGAAGGGTGAGTTGGGGGCGACCGGGTTCGGGGTGCGGGAGCACGTGGGACGGCCGGGGCCGCCAGCCTAACCCCAGTTTCTTTTCTCCTCCCCGTAGTGCTCGGCAAGGCCGTCCATTCCCTGTCGCGCATCGGGGACGAGCTCTACCTGGAGCCCCTGGAAGACGGGGTGAGGGGATGGTTGGGATTACAGGGAGGAGGCAGGTTCTCCTCGCGTCAGGCCAGATGCCCTTGGGCAGAGCTGTCTGCCGAGTTTGTCCCCCGCCGCCCGTTGTCGGGGCGTCAGTTTGGGTCCTGTCATCTTCCCAGGCAGGTGTGTGAATCGAGAGCCACTGCCCTCCCCGAAGTGCCTGGTGGCGGGTGGGGGCAGCTAGAGAGAAAAGGTAAAGTGTGCTGACGGTTGTGTAGGGCCCTTGCTGTGGGAGCAGTCGCTGCCCAGGACTCGGGGAGGGAAGGCTTCATGGTGAAGGCACCCGCCGACTGGAAGGAGAGGGAGGATTTCAACAGGGATGGTGGAGGAGGAGGACATTTGGACAAGCGTGTGAGCAAAAGCCAGCCAGAGGGCAGGGCCTGACTCTGCCCCCTGACCACATCCCTCCCCCTGCTTTTCCTGGCCCAGCTCTCCCTCCGGACGGTGAACTCCTCTCGCTCTGCCTATGCCTGCTTCCTCTTTGCCCCACTCTTCTTCCAGCAGTACCAGGTGGCCGCCCCTGGTCAGGAAGCCCTGCGCTGCAAGATCCTGATGAAGGTGAGGCCCTTTCCTCATCAGTGGTGCTTTGTGTCCCCTCTACTCCGCTCTTCCCCCCAGGAATATGTCTGCCCTGGGGCATTCAGAAGATGCTAACTGGGGAGAGGGGAGATATGGTGAGGGTGACTGATGCTGCGGGAGCAAGCAGGTGTAAAATGCAGTGAGGAGCGTAGGAAAGATACCAGAGGGTGATGGGAGATATGGTGAGGGTGACTGATGCTGCCAAGGACCTGGAGAGTGGGGACATTCACCTTGGTCCTTGAAAAGTAAGCAGGTCTCTCAAGGCATCCCAGACAGATGTGTAACAAGATAAACCGAGGCCTGGAAAGGTGTAAACTTTCCGCATGTTGTAGGAGCTCCCTTCCTGGTGCGACCATGCCGAGCACTGGGCTGATGTGTTTCCCCCACGCAGTCGTTCCTGGCCGCCTTCCGCTCTCTGGCGATGGTGGAGAAGAGCGTAGAGAAATGCTGCATCTCTTTGAACGGCAGGAGCAGCCGCCTGGTGGTCCAGCTGCACTGCAGATACGGTGAGTGGGCGGTTGGCCCAGCCCAGGGGTCCCTGTGGTGGAGGGGTGGACGGCAGCAAGACCCACTGAGACCCTGTCTGCCCATCCAGGGGTGAGGAAGACTCACAACCTGTCCTTCCAGGACTGCGAGTCCCTGCAGGCCATCTTCGACCCAGCCTTGTGCTCACATGTACTCCGTGCCCCAGCACGGTGAGTGTGTACCCCAGCGACGAACCGAGCTGTGGGTCTTGTTTTTTTTGTCGGAATTTCCAAGGTCAACTTAAGAAGACACTTTATTTTTTCTATCTCTCTCTGAAGGTCAAAGAGTTTCTCCAGACCAGTTTGCTCTCACATCCTGGTCTGGCTGTTCAAGGGCAGAGGTTGGAGTGGAGGAGGGCATCGCTCCATGCTCCTCAGTTTTCAGGAACCTGTGTTCTCCACCCCAAAGATCCAGCTTGGCTTTCTGGCCCCTTAGACCCTTTCTGATTCCTCTTTTGGAAAGCATGTCTTTGGCTTGAGCAGCCTTGAATGTCCGTCTCTAACTCTGTGACTCAAGGGCAGCCTCTCTTCCTGTCTGCCTGGGGTGTAGCTTTGAGGGGTCCATAGGCGGAGGAAGGAGGCTGTACAGGGAGGTCATGGCCCAGGAGGGCTGCTTGAATAAGCAGCTGTGGGGATAGGGCTGTTCTGGGAAAATCAGAGCGTGGGGAAGGGATGCTGTGCCAGGCCAGGGAGATGGGGACTCCGGTGGAGGCAGAGGCCCCTGTAGAAGGCCAGTGTCAAGAGGGGTGGTGCCCCTCCCACCCTGCCCTATGTCCTGCTTGTGTTTGAGTAACCTAAGGTCATGTTTATTTCTTTCTGTAGCCATAGGGTGCAGTAATTTGAAGTTCCTTTTGGGTCCTGATGGTCTGTTTTTCTAAGTTCTCTTGAGATAATGCTGCTCAGGACTCCTTTGGGTAGAGAAAGAGAGAAGGGTATCGCCTCTGGTCGGGATTTTGATGCTATTATTTTTCTTTTTCTTAATGAGCACTGTTCTTCTTTTTCTCATGGACAATTTCAAATATGTGTAAAAGTGGATGCCTTCTCTTGTCCCAACTGTCGTGAGACAAACTCCAGATGTCATTTCACATGTCCATATCTGTTCAGCACGGATAGCTAAAAGACAAAGACTGAAGGTCTCTTCTGAAGGCTGAGTTCACAGGGATGGCCTGGGTGTGCTTCTCCACCCCTGGGAGGGCAGGTGCTGCCCGCCTGCTTTGGCCCAGTGCGAACAGCGCATCTTTTCTGTTGCCTCCTCTGGGTTCTGCTCTTGTCTGCCCCATCCCTTGCAGGGGACTTCTCTCCCCCAGCAGCCGGAAAGCTCTGGATGGGGTAGGAGCCAAGTCCTGCTCACCCTGTCCTTCCCATGGCATGCTAGGGCCGGCACATAGTGGGTCCCCTCGGACACTGGTACACCTGCCTCAGCTCCGCGGGAGAGAAGCCACGGGACGGGGCTGAGCCTTGGATGTGATGCTGTACCCTCCTGCTCCACACAGGGTCCTGGGGGAGGCCGTTCTGCCCTTCCCCCCTACGCAGGCAGAAGTGACATTGGGCATTGGCTGTGGCCGCAGGGTCATCCTGCGCAGCTACCAGGAGGAGGAGGCAGGTGAGAGAGCTGGACATCGCCTCAGGGGGTTAGAGCTGGGGTAGGAGGGGCTAGGGCTCCCAAGCCTAGGCTCCTCCTGTTTCCCCCTCCGCAGACAGCACTGTCAGAGCCATGGTGACTGAGATGAGCATCGGGGAGGAGGATTTTCAGCAACTCCAGGCCCAGGAAGGGGTGGCTATCACTTTCTGCCTCAAGGAATTCCGGGTGAGGTTCCCCCCAGCACACTCCTGTAGCTGTCCTCCCTGCCCTACCCCAGGGCTTCACTGCTCTGCTTCTCCCCGCCCAGGGACTTCTGAGTTTCGCGGAGTCTGCAAACTTGTCTCTAAGTGTTCACTTCGATGCGCCAGGCAGGTAATTCCTGGCCTCAGGTCCGGGAGGGGAGGCCCTGGGATGCTGGGAGCTGAAGGGCCCTGACCTTGTCCAGGGGGCCTGTCGTCTGCCTAGGCCAGCCATCTTTGCCGTGAAGGACACTCTGCTGGATGGACACTTTGTCCTGGCCACGCTGTCAGAATCGGACTTACACTCCCCAGCCCTGTGCTCCCCAGAGCCCCGCAGGCTAGCGCCTCCTCTCCAGGCTCACAGGTGAGGCTGCCCTCGGCCTGCCTGCTCCTCCCCGCCCCCATCTTTCTGCACCCTGGCCCAAGCCTCCTGCCTGCAGCTTGCACCCCTCCCCCAGCACATACACTTCCTGTCAGTCCCCAGCCCCTCTGGGGCTCACAACCCCTTCCAGCCCCCACCCCCCAGCCTTCCTGGTCAGCTGTGCTCAGAGAGCCCTCCCACCCAGGGAAGTGTCTCCAAGGTCGGGCTAGCTTCCTTCTCTGGATGAGTCCTCCCCTCCAAGCCTCTTCCCGGGCCAAGGAGGGAACAGGCTGCCGGGAGGCAGGGGTCTGGCTGGGGCTGGGGAGAGCAGGTGGCTGGAAGGGCAGGTGGGCTGGGGAGGACGGGCTCAGTGTAGTGAAGCAGAGGAAGTTTGGTCTGGCCCCCCGCCCAGCACGTCCCTGGGACCCAGTGCTCTCCAGCTCTGTCTCTGGGGAAGGCAGAGGCTTTGGCCCCAGGTGGCCTAGCTCAGAGGACTCGAGGCTTCTGTACCCCAGCTGGGCTAAACTGGCTCCCCGGATGCTTCCCTCAAGCCGCCATCTGAACTCCAATCAGATTCCAGGTCCACACCCCGCAGGGAGCCGCCACTTAACCTTGGCATCTTTTTCCCCCAACCAAATGAGAACGTAAAAAGCCTAGAGATCACCAGTGGTCACAAGGCTTCTAGCGCTGAGTCCTCTAGAGTGAGGTCCTGCCTCTGTGCCCTCTTCTGTGTGGCTCGCTGACACTCTGTCCCTGCCTGCAGCACACCCCACCTGGATGACTTTGCCAACGACGACATGGACTCTTACATGATCGCCATGGAAACTACTGGGGACAGCGAGGGCTCCCGGGCAGGACCCTCCATCCCTCTTTCTCCAGGCCTCCAGCTGCCCTGCAGCCCTAGCCCCTACTCAGAGGACAGCGAAGCCAAGCCCAGTACAGAGGCTGGGACTCCCCCACCCAAGAAGGTAGGGGCTAGAGATGGAGCCAGGGGTGGGAGGCAAGGAGGGAGCAGCCTCCAGAACTCACTCGGCTTCCTCTGTTCCCTTCCCAGTTCCGCTCGCTGTTCTTTGGCTCCGTCCTTACGCCTGCACACTCCCCTCCAGGCCCCAGCCCTGTGCTGGCTGAAGATAGTGAGGGTGAAGGCTGAGAACAAGCCTGTGTCCAGAGGCTCCGGACTAGATGAAGCCACAGCGTCCCACTTCCCCCAGTGGCGGCCCAGTGATGGGGCTGATCTCCATCTGGCTGGGTGGTCAAGGCGAGCTGTGCCAAGCGCCAGTCCCGCTGCCACCCCAAATCCCTCCTGGCTGTCTGTGACTAGCTTGGGTTCTGTTTTCTCTCATCGACGCCCAGCCAATCATGTCTGTTCCTGGGCTTGGCCCCGAGCTGTCCCCTGATGGGAGGTCCCACACCTATTACCCCCCTCCCCATAGGCCTTTAGGCCAGACTCAACCATGTGGCTAGGG
Source organism: Spilogale gracilis (assembly GCA_004023965.1). Classification (NCBI taxonomy): domain Eukaryota; kingdom Metazoa; phylum Chordata; class Mammalia; order Carnivora; family Mephitidae; genus Spilogale; species Spilogale gracilis. The sequence continues at coordinate 1,914 of PITA01022230.1, read as the reverse complement.
CTGGACACCTGCCTTCCGTAAGTGCACCTCCCTAAGGCAGAAATCTGAGCCGCTCTACCTTCTTTACCAATCATGACCTGTCCCTCCCCCAAATCCTGGGTGCACCTCTGGGATCCCTTGTGGCCAGCAAACTTTCTTCCTTTCTCTGTGCTATCTGGCCCTGGCTTGGGATTCTAAGTCCCTGTGGGCCTGGGCCTGTGGCTGGGGCCCCACGTGACAAGCCTGGCCCTGGGCGGATAGGGCCACCAGGCCCAGTACTGGGGATAAGGAAGACAGAGGCCATGGCGAGAATCCAGCTTTGACCTTTATTCAAGAGACCAGATGGGTTGCCCCAGGGCCTGTCTGCCAGCCCTGAGGCCAAGCAAGGCTGGAAACCCACATCTGGCCCTGCTTTGCCCTGAGCTGCAGCCTCGGCCCCAGGGTCCTGCTCGCAAGCAGTGCAGGTGCAGGCAGAAGGAGCCCTAGGGGACGACGCTGCTATTGATTCATTAAAAAAAAAAATACACCAAGGCTCCGTGTTTCCCGTGACAGGTGGGCCTGGGGGGGCCAGCATGAACCCCGCCACAGCCACGTAATTTCTGTACGATCCACCATCTGGGGCAGAGTGCCGGGCACGCAGAGGCTATTTCTTGGCTTTGGCGGAGTTGCGGGGTGGGGTGATGGGCCGGCCTCCAGGGTTCAAGCCACTGAACTGCCCGTATTTCCCCTTGTTCTTGTCAGCGGGCTTGAGGATCTAAAAGAGACAGAGCTGGTCAGGCTCGGGGGCTAAGCCACGGGGTCACAGGCCCCCTCCTTCCCCATGCCCACCTGGAAGGAGCACATGAGCGTCTCATCCACACTCATCATGGCGCCTGCATTGTCAAACTCGCCACAGTAGTTGGGAGCCGAGAAGAGTGTCACCAGCTGCCGCTTCGCAAAGAACTCATAGCCATCTTCCACCACCTGGATGAGGGGAGGGGCAGTTAGCTCAGCAGGTGTTGCCTCCCGAGCCCACCCGCCCCAGAGCTGCCGGCCCACCTGGTGCGCCCGGCAGATGAGGTCCAAGTCGTGCTTGTGCAGGAACTTGGCCACTACCTCAGCCCCAAAGGTAAAGGAGACACCACGGTCATTCTCGCCCCAGCCCTGCACGTCCTTGTCAGGGTCAGACCACAGCAGGTCACAGAGCAGGCCCTGGTCAGGCACGTCTGTGGGCCGCATGATACGCCGAATCTGCTCCATGGACTGCAAGTCTGGGGACAGGCCTGGAGGGGGCATTGGGGGGGGGCAGGTCACTTCCCAAGCCTCAAAGACCCCTGCCCCACAGAGCCTCTGCTGATCAGCCTCCCCTCCACCTGCCACCCCCTGGCTCTTTCCCAAAGTCCCAGGAGTCCAGGCAGACAGAAACGATCCTCTTCTGCTGCCTCGAGGACCACAGAGCTCTCTGAACAAAGGAGACAAAGTCCGTTTACAATGCCAAGGCTGAAAGGCGGGAGAGAGGAAAGGAGTACTGGGGTGGGGGTGGCAGGGCGTTTCCTGGAAGAAGTGGCATGCAGAGCAAAAGCGATGGGAGGGCTGTTCCAGGTGTTTAGGAATACACCCCCCCCAGCTGTCAGCCTTGTCCCAGGGCCCCCAGGCATGTGGCACGGGGCCGCCCTCACCTCCATGGCAGCAGAAGATCTTCTCGTCTACGATGGCAGCAATGGGCAGGCAGTTGAAGCAGTCGGTAAAGGTTTTCCACAGTTTAATGTTGTAGCGTCTCTTGCCTGTTGGGAGCAACAAGAGGCATCATGAGGCCTGTGTGCCGCACAGGCTGCGTCTCGGGGCCCTCCGGGGCACTCTGCGGGCACCCAGACACAGCTGGGAGAAGACAGTGGCGAACAGGAAGAGGCGTCCCCTTCCCCCCACTCCACTGTCCACCAGCCGAGACGTCCCCTT